>NJES01000039.1:0-55764 GCA_002591395.1 Ophiocordyceps camponoti-rufipedis | reverse complement strand
GGAAAGGGGGAGGGGGGGTTGAAGGCTGTGGGGGATTGTTTGTTGAGGAGTGGGGCTCCGGGAAGGGGTGAGCTCCTTTTCTCTTTTCTCTTTTCTTGTTTACTGGGTTTCTATCGCTTTCTATGTTCTGTCTTGAAGTCTCATCGCAGCATCTACTTTCTGCTGTTGCCGCCTCCTTCTGTTCTGCTTGTTTCCCTCAAGACTATTTCTGTCTTGAAGTCTAGTACCTCTCTTTCTGGTGCTCTCTTTGCGTTTTACCTGTTTCCTGGTGCTGTCTTTCTGTCTGGCAGTCTCTTCAAGTCTCTTCTCTGCTATGTTGCTGCCCCTTTGTTGTCTATTTGTTTCCCTGTTACGGCCCTGCAGTCTCTTTACATCCCCATCGCTTCTGTGTTGCAATCTGTTAAGCTTCCATCTATTTTCTGCTGCATTTTCTCCAAGTCTGGTGTGCTTTCTTTTGCAATCTTTCTCATTCTACTCTGCCCTCTGTTGCCAAGTCTTACATCTCCTTTATCCCCCTTCCACCCATTCTACCGCCATCTTCCGCCATCAACTAACCTCTCGACAGTAATGTACACAACAATGCGACTCATCATAAACGCCCTCTTCGCCCTGGAACCCTTCGACTGCACAAGACTGGCAAAATACCTCCGCTGCCTCCTCCAAGCCATCCTCCCCCTCGACGACGCCCTGGCGTTGCAAATAGCAGACGAAGCCCTACGCATAGCCCACGAAAGCGAACAGGCAGGTCTTTTTCTCCCCTCCTCTTCTTTCCTTCATCTTCTTGTTTCTTTTCCAATCGATACTTCTGAAAACTAATGCTTCAACAGGTAAAGAGGCCATTTCCGAAAGAGGAGCTGGAATGGCTGGTGGCCACCTCGTTCAACCATGCGGTAGATCTGTACGCCCGCGCCGACGAAAAGGCCTGTCACGAGTGGGCGCTCAAGGCCATGGCTCTGGCGCGCTTTGCTGGGGATGGCGGCTGTTTGGCTGCTTTGCTGGCTGAGAGGTTTTCCAAGTTGAAGTTTGGGGGGTGACTTTATTTTGGACGCGTCCATGTTATTTTGTCTTTGCTGTTTGTAGTCAGATTGATTCAACATGACCAACGTGATTCAACCTCACGGCACTCTTCGTATATTCACCATGACGCGTACAGCATACAGGCGTAAATAAATATGTACGTCAACGTAAAACCCATCAAAATACAAAGTCCCGGGACAATCATCTTCGCGCCCGGAACCGAAAACCAGCGCTCCCGAACAACCCACCCATAAGATGAAGGAAAGATGGGCAGAAAGTAAAAACAAAAGGATAGAAAAACAGGAAACAAGACCGAGGTCCATCTCAGTTCACTAAAAGTAAAGGGGTATCTCCGTCCCCTCCAAGATCCCAACCAACTTGTCCCAGATATGCACGAGGAAGAGGAGACCATCCCATAGAAGACATGAAGAAACACGCGAATCGGAAGCTGGCGGTGATTGCCAGACCAACCAGTCCGATCCGAGGAAAATGCGACAAGTAAAAAGACACGTACGAAAGAAAAGGTAATTAAAAAGGCCATAACCAGCAGCAAGCACAACTTGGGCTAGATGATATTGGCAATGCTGATGCGCTCGGCCCCCCTGGTCACAGCACTCCCCCCCGCCGGCCGATGCGGCTCCAGGTAGCGAGGCGTGCTGGAGAGACGCGGCGTGGGATCCATGGTTGCAACTGGGGACTCGCTCTTGACCTGTGGCGGCGGCGGTGGTGGTGGCGGAAGAGGGACCCAAGCAGCCACGGGGGAGGCCAGACCGCGGATGGCGGATTCGAGACGCGTCCATCCGCCCCAGTCTCGACGCTCGTCCTCGGAAAGACCGGTTCGGACTTGGGGGCTGAACAGGCTGCTGCTGTCGTTGTCCGTCTTGTTGACCGCCTGCTGATGAGGTGACGGCGGTTCGTGTTCAGGGGCGGCCCAGAGCCAGGAGCCGTGGGGTGATGCCTGCTGATCAGCCGATACGTAGACCAGCAGCTCCTCGTCGCGGGCCAGAGAGAGCAGCAGGGCGGGAGCGTCGTGCCGCGAGAGGTAGCTTGCGTGTTCGGAGCGCTTGGCCTGCAGGGTGGCGACGAAGAAGGCCAGATAGCGGCCGCAGGGCTGGGCGACGTCTCTGCGGCCGTCGACGGCGGCCATGACGCGGATACACGTCAGGGCGTGGTCCAGGTAGCCCGTCAGCAGGAGGAAGAGGGCACAGCGGAAGAGGTGAGCCGTCAGCAGGGCGGTTGCGCCGTCGGCTGGCGTCTTGGTGCGGTCCACGAGCGAGACGGTTTCTAGGGCGATGCGCGTGCAGGCTTCGACGGCGGAGAGGCGCGCCTCGGGGGGGCAGACGGGGGAGAGGTTGTGGCGGTGGAGGAGGAGGCGGGGGTGGAAGAGGTGGACGAGGGGGGCGAGGAAGCGTGATGCCAGTGATGTCTTGCTGGCTGGATCGCAGGCTGGGGGGAAGGTGGCGAGACACTGGGAGAAGTAGGCGTCCAGGGACGTCAGTTGGGAGAGGGAGAGTGCTGTGGCTGGTTCGAGGGAACGGGCGAGGGCTGTGTGGCAGCGGGCGACGTTGATGACGGCCAGGAGGGAGTGCGTCAGGGGCTCGACTCCGGGGGGCACACGCCATCCATCGTCGGCGAGGAAGTGGTCGTCGACAGCGGCTGGGAGCAGGGTATCGCAGTCGGCATCGTCGATGAGAAAGGGCCGGTTCATTTCCGACGCCATGCTGCGGTCGAGGACGTACAGCGCCCACCAGGTCCTTCGCCGCATCTCGGCTTCGACGGTCGGCCAGGATCCGGTCTCGGCGTAGAGGCCCAGCTCTTGGCCGGCTCGGACGGCGCTGCCCAGCCAGGTCCAGGCTGTGGACTTGAGGTTCATCTCGCCCAGACACATCGTCACTAACACCAGGGCCCGTGCCCCGTCCAGGGTCTGCTGGTTCGTCCAGGGGTCCGTGGCTCGGCGGGAGGCTTCTAGCAGGTCGGCTGGTCGGTAGAAGGACGTCTCTGGTTCGAAGAGGCTGCCGGCTGCCAGCACGGCGAAGAAGAGCGACAGCCAGGCCGCTGAGAGACCGGGCCTCGGGCCGGGGCGGTAGAGGTCCTGGACGGCTGCCTGGAAGGTCGGCATGTGGACGATGGGGAACATGGTGTGGGCTGAGCTGCAGTACGACTGGAGCAGCTTGTCGACGACGGCTTGCGGTGGCAGCTCGGGCATCGTCACGGTCGTCGGCTGAGTCGTCGGCGGCCACCTCCACAAGCCGCTGGAGAAGCGTCCGACGTTGGCTCTGGCTCGGCCCAGCTCCGGGTTCGGCGCGTGTCGTCGCCGTCGCCGGGGCTCGGAACCTATCGGAGGCGGCGTAGTATCGGCCGCGGGTTCCGGAGGATCCGTCTCCATTTCCCTCTCGCTGATGACGTGGCGGAGACTCATGTTCTCGCGTCTCAGCCGCTCGTTCTGCTTCTCCAGATCTTGGACCTGCTTGATGGACGACATGCGGCGGTTCGTCTCTTTGGTGAACTGGCACTTGACGTTGCGGCTGGAGCACTCGGAGCAGGGATCCGACTCGGTCGCGTCGCACTTGACCTTGCGCTCGCGGCAGGCATCGCAGCTGGGATCCTTGCGCCGTTGCCGATACGCCCTCTTCTGCCCCTGGCCGCCGGGGACATGTCCGTGAGCCGAGAGCTGAGTGCCCATGACGGAGTCGGTCGACGCGAGAGACGACATGGACGCGTACGGCGGGAAGCTCTGGTTGACGGGAGGGAGCGTCGCCATGCCAATGGGCTGGGGGCTGGACGCTGCGTTGGATGGCCTCGACGAGCTCGTGCCCAGTAGCCCTCCCAGATACCGAGACGGCGGCCGAGGCGAGGTTGCCGAGGAGACCGAGGACGAGTCGTATGACCTTGTCGACGGGTTGGGAGATCGGGCGAAGTGATTGTGCGACGATTCTGCGGCCATGGCTGGTGAGAGTGGCCGGACCGCGTCTGGCTCACCTCTTGGAAGAGGAGGCAAAGAGAGAGGGAGGGAGGAGAGAGAGAGAGAGAGAGAGAGCAAGGAAAAAAGAGAGAAAGAAGGAAAAAAAGGAAATAAACAGAGAGAGAGAGAAGGAGAGAGAGAAGGAGTGAAAAAGACACAAACAGGAAATAGACAAGTGTAAAAGGGGGTTTCGGGGAGAGAGGTAAGTAAGCTATCGTTTCGACGAGGCAGTCCGTCTTCCGTCTCGTCAACCAGGTTTGGTGTTGAAACCCAATCGTTCCGCAGCCTCTCCCGGCAGGGGGGGCCAGTGGGAGAAGAGGAATCAAGTCGACGGCCGGTTGCGCCGCAGCATTTGTGTCACTCCAGGCCGCGCCGTATCGCATGCGTGCGTGCGTGACTACCCGGCAGTTTCGTCCGAGCCGTCCCAGGAGACCCGAGGGCCAGGGGGGGGGGCAAAGAGAGAGAGAGAGAGAGAGAGAGTACGAAGTAGGTAGGGGGTCAGTTCAGTTCGGCCGGGCAGCTCGCGGCCGGCCCGGGCCCCAAGTGTCGTCGTGACTGATGATTGATGAGAAACAGCCGGGGATGGGCGGAGAGGCCGTGTAAGGTATATCAGTACCGGCGTTCGGCCATCGTCAGCTGGGACGGACGGCGCATTATAGCAAACTCGGGGATTATTAGCCTGGACATATCGACAGGGGGGTGGCATGGGGATGGGGATGGGGACAAGATGTCGAGGAGATGACTACGGGCCGCTAACGTGTTTGGACCTGTCATGGGTTGTCGTCGTCGTTGTCGTTGCTGATGTGTGAATCAGGGCACGCCTCGGTGTCTTGGGAGAGAGAGGCCGGAGACGATAAGCGACGCAGTTACACTCCTACCTCCTAGACATCTACGAATACATACATACACACCCTCATCAAGGTGGCTCAAGACACAGTAGCATCAGCCGGGAGCGGAGGCTACGTGCGACCGCCAAGCTTTGCTCGGCATGTGGCTGCGGGCCAATGGCGCACTCCGGACCGGCTCGTTGGACCGGTCAGTCGTCGACGTCGATGCAAAAAGGGGGCGACGAGCAGGTTGCCGATGACGCACCGGCCCTTGTCGGTTGTAACGTGACGGATGGACAAGATGGAGGTCAAGCCACGAATCGGCTGCCCTGATGCCGTGGACGAGGGTGTGTGCTGGGGCGTGGAGAATTCGGGCTGGAGCCGAGTGAGCCGCCGGAAACAAGGCCCCTTGTCCGAGGGGATCTCGATTTTGAATGGTCAGCGTTGCACAGTACATGGAGCAATGCACCACCACCACCACCATCATGTTGCGGTACGCGGCGAGAGAAGTGGCGCGGGCCGGCAGTATTCGTACCATAACGTGGCCTGAAAATGGCGCCAGGCGACGGGGTCCCCTTGCCTGGAGCGGGCCAGTGAAACCGACGAGAAATGACGGCTCTCGGCTTGCCAAGGACGGGGGGTTCGCGAGCCGTTTCTGACGGGGAGCCTTGTGTGAGTCGGGGGCGAGGCTGGCTGGCTGACTAGGTGGACGGATGGATGATGAATGGACGGGCGGGTGAGCGGATGGAGCGGATGGGATGGCTGAGATGAGGTTAGTTGGTGATGGGACCAGTCGATATCATCGAGGCAAGGTGGTGGTGGTGGTGGTGGTGGTGATGATGATGATGATGATGATGATGATGATGGGATGGAGTTGACGGCGGGGTGCATGCGTGGGAGGAATGATAGGCAAGGCAAGGCAGACATGGGATCGAGACGTGGTAGGTGGACGCAGAGATGGATAAGACTGATGGCATCGTAGGCAGTCAAGGCCGAGGCAGCGAGCCGAGAAGCGAGTCGAGTCGTTGATGCATGTCGTGATGATGCTGGGGAGCTGGAGTCGCGTCCACTGTAACCCGGGCCTGTAAACCGCTGTAACCTGGAAGCTGCCGGGTGCTGACTGATGCTGTGGGGGAGTGGAGAGGGGGGGAGTGGGGTGGGGTGGAGCGGGCATGTTCGAATCTACCTATTCGTACCTACGTATAGGTTAGTCTGGAGATTTGCCGCATGAGGCATCCATCCATCAGGATATCCCGTCGTACCTACCTTTTCGTCATCAGCGGTGTGTACCAAGTAGAGTGATTTCGAGGGGCAGCAGTCGAGGAGGGGCCTCACGAGGCTTCATGAGGCTGTCCATGTGCGAACAATAAGAGTGCACATGTGTTCGTATTCGTACACCGTCAGTGCGAAACGCAGGCCGCAGAGGGGGCAGGCACGCCCGGCCAAGCCAAGCCCCCCGAGGCAGGCACAGATGGGACGACCAGCCCGGCGCTGGGGTTCGCTCTTTCCTTTCCTGCCTGCCAAGTTGCGTCAGGTCATCCCAGGGCAGGCCAGTTACCTAATCCCAGCAAAAATCTTGTTCCGACCGACTTCATCGTCTGCTCCTCTTCATTTCCTCACTCACCTCACCTCACCTGACCTCACCTCACCTCATCTCATCCTCCTTTCCCTCCTCCCCTTCCTCTCTCCTCTCTCCTCATCCTCATCCTCATGCTCCTCCTCCATCTCCCCTTCCTCCTCCCACGTCCAACCACCATCTTCTCGCGGCTGACATGTCTCTGCTTTCTAATTATCTGCTCAGCAACGCGGGCCGTCGAGCTATAATTAGCCCGCCTCTCACAACCTCTCTCTCCTCGTGTCACTCCATGTACGAAGCATGTACGAAGTATCTACATACAAGCCCGTCTCTAGCGCACCGTCGTTGCAGCGTTGCATCGAGTCCCAGGCACAGTCGGTAAGCCAACCGACCCCCTGGTCGAGGAAAGAGAAGATGAGAAGTGAGGATTCCTGTAGGTGGTAATACTCGTATCTCGGAACAGCTGACTGCGGCTCTCGACGGCATTTCGCGGACGGCTGGCGTCAGCAAACTAACAGACAGACATGCATCGCTCCATGCCTCCAACGGCCACCCGAGCCCGGCTCGGGACCGTATGTAAGTTGGTTATATGTAGGCCAACGTCACCTTGGCCAGGCGTCACATACACACATACACACGCACGATACACACACTCACAAAACACACACTCACGCATCCTCACACTAACCATGTCCCTGCCTGCTCTCGTTCGCCTTGCCTCGCGCCGGCGCAGCGGCTGAAAGGGCCCTTCAGGGGGCCGGCGGGCGCTCTAAACAAGTCTCTGACCAGCTTCCAGAATGCCCGTCATCTTCCATGTGGAAACCTCGCCTCTCCTTCGCCCCTGTTCGAGCCGGGGTTCGTCTTTTCCCGGAGCCTTTGCCCCGGCTCTCAGATGGTCCCGACCCTCGACCCTCCTCCTCCTCCTCCTCCTCCTCCTCCCTCCCTCCCTCCCCATATCCTTATCCAAACTCTCGGGACCGCCCCGGCCAGATGCTTCTCTCCAGGGAGCAGAGACAAGGTGAAGATGGAGCCAATGACGATGGGCTTGTGACCTACGAGGACCCGTCAAGTAGCCAGCCCCCCTACCCCTTTTCTACCTAACCCGACGGGACGTCCCGACACCGAGACTAGTGTCGGCCAGGAGCCGAAATGTCCTAGCGTCTTCGGCCTGAACCGCCGTGTGACGATGGATAGCTCTCACCGGCTGCTGCTACGGATCAGGAATCGTCGTGTGACAGCGGCGACGATCAAGAATTCCAACGACAAGCGCTGCAGCGGCTTCACATAAGTGCTGACGCCCTGTCGCAGTCGTTTCAAGCCAGCTGTAGCAAAATCGGGCTGATCAGTTCCCACCGCCATGACCGAGGGCCAATAGCTTCCTGCTGCTGAAGGGTCGAGGCTGACAGCTGCCGGCATCTTATGCCCCTCGGGCCGCCGTTGGCGCGAACCGGACTCGACTCGCTTTGTCCCCCTGCTCCCGGTCGATGTTGACGGGTTAATGCTTGTGTGTGTGCCACCCATGCTTACTTGTTGGTCATTGTCGTCGTTGCCTTGGTTGTAGTTGGTCCGTCGTATGTATGTAGGTATGCCATCTTGATTAACGTAGTCGACAGAACGCTACACAACCCCTTTTCTCTCGGCTTCCGACTATCGGGACAGACCGACGACGGGCGCGAATCGGATCCAACACCGAAACTACTCCCCTCGTCTCTGCTCGCGGACGCTTGTGGACAGACGCGTGTTTTACCTATTCGGTTCCAGGTGCTTATCCGTGTCTTAGAGGACGACATGATATCAAACAGCCCATCAGCAGGCAAACACGCGTCAGGGATCCCTCCCATCTCTGCATCTGCTCCGGTTCGTCCGAGGACAAGTGCACTTTTGCGTTGCTCAACGCCCTGGAGCACGTGCAGTGCCCCAACCCGACCTCGCCACTCGAATCTTTGTCCAGGCTAATGCAGCCAGCCTCACGTGTGGACGCCCAGTCCTGTGTTTTTTTTATGCTCAGCAGCCACGTCGGACGGAACGAGGGCCATTGGACGCACCCCCCTCCTCCTGAGAAGAACGATGGGATGGAGTAGCACTCGGCCCTGTTTGGGAGACGGGCATGACGACGTCAGGATGACCCTCCGTCGAGGAGGAAGCGCCATGCCGAGTACGAATACATGTGTGTGAGCAAGGGTTGTTTTCGGCTGACGCACCCCAGGCCCTTGTTCGTCCGAGATGGTCCGTTTCCCATTCGTCTGTCCGTCCCCTTGCGCGTCGAGGCGGTGCTGCATGGCCAAGCGCCGTCGAGAGACGGGGTTCGTGTTTGAGGCGGTCTCTTGGTTATGGCTGCTGGTCTGGGAGCTTCTGGCTTCTTTGTGACAAGACGTCTTCGTCTTCTCCGGCAAGCCTTCCGACTCGGGTACGGGCTGTTTCCGATATGGTTGCGTGTGCGCCGTCGGTGCCCCTGACCACGTCATCTGGGCACCCACCAGGCTGCTTGCTTCTCTCCTCGTGGGTGAGCGTGGAGGGGGCGTGTCGTGGGATGCCCGGTGAGAGCTACCGACTCATAGGTATGCTATCGACTTGCAAGAGCATGCAAAGGGATGTACCATGGCGTTTACTGTGATCGAGTACGTCTCCCCCTATACATGTAGTGTTGGACGACTATAATGTATAGAGTTGAGACGACTTCTCGTGGCATTATCAAGATTCATTCCTTTCATAACCTCAGAGAACTCGACAAGCCCAGTAATCTACCTCCAACCCTCCAGCGTACGAGAACCCCGCCGGGAGACAGACACCCCCTTCAGCCCCCTGCCCGCTCAACTGCCAGCCAGCCTTGCTTCGCTTCCTCGGCCCGTCCCAGCAATCACGACCCCGAGACAGACGGACGTTGCAGAAGAAGCGAGCACTAGACCCAGAAACTATGTAGGCCCCCCTCTCCCCCTTCGCAGAAGCAACTCCATGGCCCGCGCCTCGACGGTAGCGCAGACGGAGCCCGTAGAAAACACGACACACGCAAGACATGTTCTGCACATCTGGGCACAAACCCGGCATGCCGACGCAGCCGAGCGCCTTGTCCGTACACCCATCCATTCATCCACAGGCTCCGATCGACGGTGCGTTTAAGGGGGGGGGGGAAGCCACGGCAGGCCAGCCCGGTTTCCTGCGCGGGATTCGTTGTGGAGGGCCGGCGGATGAGCCCGTGGGTGTGGAAACCATGGCGTGGATTAGATTCCGTGTCTCTGACGGCTTTCCCGGGCGTGATTCGAGGCCTATCTCTGAGTCGGAGGAGGATGGGTACCCCCTAGTTTAAAAGATACGGCCTGGACTTATCAATAGCGAATCCCAAGGGCTTACTGATGCGGCCTACGACTACGAATACACTGTGCCAGCTCATATTCCTTCTTCTTCTCTTCCTGCCCCCCTCCCCCTCCCCTTTCGTCTATGTTGCGTCGTCCAGCTCGGCATACGCCCGCATATGCCTCACACCATCGAGTTTTCCCACGCGGTGCGGGAGGCGTACGTACTCGTAGCTATCTACTCGTAGTCGGGGCGTGATAGATGGGTTCTCGGCCGTGGGGCTTGCGTATACATGAAACTTGGTCGACTTTGGGATGACGAGGCCTTTCGAGCGGGTTTTCTGGGTGGGACACGAAGGAAGGGAGGGTTGGCTTGCGTTTTGCTGTCTTTTTTGTTGGCAGTTTGGTAGATTGAGGTGGGATTTGGGCTGTAGGCTGCCTAATTAGAGAGGAGTAGTTGTAGTGAGGTTTGGATGGGTTGTGGATGGGGTTGGGTTGGGGGGAGAGGGGGACTGCGTCATGGTGATGATTGGAGTGGATGCTTTGGACTTGAGTTGGTGAATTCTGTGACGATGGTGCTTGGGTGTTGGGTTCTTTAGCTAGCTGTCTGGATGATGGATGATCTATACGCAGCTGATATTGTTGGCTTGACCATTGTCACAACCAGAGCAATTCGAACTTTGCTGAGTATGGCTCTTTTAAGTCGTCGTTTGCCTTTCAAACCAGTATTCCGGATGGAGACGTAGAGTCCAGAATGTTTCAAAACGCAAACGACGGAAAGGAAGCGCGTCTGAACAGCCGAGGAAGCATGAACCTGTCTAGAGTCAGGTTATTTCCATCCTTCCGCCAAGTTCATGGCTTAATCTCATACAGCTGTAGATAGTGCCATGATTCAAACAGGAACAAGGTGAAGCCATCTTCTGATCGACTTGTATGCGCAGTGGTGTGTCTGTGGTATGTTTACCTTGCCCCTACAGTCATACGACTTTCAGACCTTCGTCGTGTTTCTTCTGTCTGGATGGCATCGTACCTGCTTATTCGACTGAGGCAGCTAGATTACACGCCTTCGTACAATAGAGCCGTGATAATATGAGCGACTCTCACCGCCTCAATGGCTCCTGCGGAAATGCAGATCAGCTGTTTAGAGACGTTTTGACTGAGGATGGAGAAGTATTTTGTTATTCTTATACCTTGTCCATTACTTGCTACCTGCCATCTTGTTTTCTCACAACCCGTCCCTGAATCCCTGAACCAGTCCTTATTGTTTCCATCTTTGACAGCGTGGTCCACTCTTTCTGCTCGCTCCTGTACTGTATATGATACAGCTCGCCACGTGGCGTAAAGAACTACAAAGCCGCCCCATTGGTAAACTCTAGACCGTGATGGAAGAGACAGCAATCTTCTTTCAAACTCAATAACTAACCAGGTCACGGACTTACTGCCGAAGAACGAGTGCCAATGACACAGTTGTTGTCAGATGGCCCGGCAACTACGACTAAACATGACGGAAGTAGAAGGACGTTTGAATCAGATACTATTAACCACGTATATATAGCTCGTCTTCGTGTAGACATATAATGCTGAATGTGGCAGTATTTCCCGAGATTTCGTCAATGGCAGTAATAACACTCGATATATGCACCCTGCCTCTGCCTCTTGTGGTGATACGATGCCTTGGCCCATGTTTCTAGGCCCCCTTCCCTGGGTTTTCAGTTATTCACACGTATTTAAGCACCAACTTCACTACCAGTGAAAAGGCTCCTCTCCGCACAAACACCGCTCCCTGCTTAAATTACATGTAAACATATTCGTCAGACATAGACTAGAATGCGCCTGACACGGGATGGCGCAACATTTGCCATTCTCTGGCTTCAGTGGCTTGGTTTCAGCCTCGCAGTAAGTTGCCTCGGCAAATGCTGCGCAGCTATAAAGCCAGTCAAAGGACCGTTAGTCTATCGCGTCGACTCGAGAACGCCGCAACAAATTGAAGAAGCTCAAGGTTTCTGGCCACGAGGAACAGACTTTAGCATCTACGAACACGCAGAAAGGCACAGCCCGAATTCGGCCTACGTCTCTACTTCAGAGCGAGCTGCTGGTGGCGCTGAGATCTTTGCCGTGCCGCCGCCGCCGCGAGGAAGCGGCTTGGAAAAGAAATACAAGGGCTGTTATCTATACGCCATACACCCTGCCGAGAATTTCGTCAACACTCGCTTGTCTCTCGGTCCGTACTCGACACATCGCGAGAGGGAGCTTCTGGCGGCGGGTGGCATACGCTGGGACCAGATTAGGGGGTGGACATACCTCGGCAAGGGTCGAGACACACCGATATCAGAGAGGAAATACGTGGTTAACAGGGACTACGATGCAGAGAGGTGGAGAGGTCACGTTGCCAACACGGAACCACAGTACCAGCTGGCCGGATTCCCCAAGAAGATGGATACCAGCAACCCGAGGGCTCCCAGAGAGCATCCCTGGACCCAAGACTCGTGGAAGGACTACGAGAACCAGGGAGAGGCGGGACTGAGGCAGGCCGGTATTGAGTTCATGCAAAAACACGGACGCGCCTTCGGAATCACCAACGTCGAGACCTGCCCCCAGAAGCAAAAGATGAAACGACAGGTGGACTTCATCGACTGCTGGCGTACGCACAATGGCATCGGCGAGGCTGGTGATGAGTTTGGCTGGGAAATCCAGGACGATCCGGTTGCCGTCTTACAGGCAGAGGCGGAACTGATCGAGCTCGACCCGCTAGAGGAGGAGGCCATCATGTCCGTAACTAACGAGGTGGCCGAAAGCGAGCTCTCTAAAATCCTGGCCCGTTTTGGACTCGACAAGACTCTTGCCAAGCTTAATCTTTCGCCATCGCAGCTACGGGCCAGGTTCCAACAGTATGAGCCGCTGGCGCCGCTGGCCAAGCCAAAGGCTCTCGCAAGGAAGGCCAAGAAGATAGGCGGGAGCATCCTCACCGTTGGCGTTCTCACCCTGTACGTTAAAGACCTCATCGACGTCTTTGCGAGCAAGCTGTCGTCGGCGTTGGAGAAGGCGGCGGCGGTGACGTCTATCATTCCCGTCGTCGGCTGTTTGACCGCGGGTCTGGTTGAGGAGGATATTGGCGATGCTACCGCTTGTGTCTTTGGCGATGTTATCCTCTTCACGCCGTGGTGGCCCGCAGGCATCAGCATTCACGTCGCCAGATTCCTTAAGCGTCTGGTTGTTAATCTCTTCGGGGAGCCTATAGATGCCAACCCCCAGGAAATGTGGGAGAAGGAAGAAACATTTCAACGCATCCGAAGACAGGAGTTTTCCGTGTACTGGGACCGGATTGTTCAATCCTTCTCGTCTCAAAACTTCATGGATAAAGTCCTCGAGCCCCAGTTCAACGCCGAGACAGCCGGATACGCCTTCGCCGCCTCTCAGGCCGTCGGTCTCGTCCACGCCGCTCAAGACGTGGCCAGAAGAACAGGGTCGAGCCAGACGCTGACGGATGTTGACGTCTTGATGGCCACGCTGCCCATCTACGAGGCCATGTGCCGCTCCATCAGAGAGCGCAGTCACTCCATCGTCAAGGAGAAGGAGAAAGCCGCTCAGTGGATTGCCCGGAACCAGGCTGAAAAGTTTGACCGCAAGTTTGCTCTTAGGGTTGAGAGGTGGTGGCGGTTGAAAGCTCGGTCGCGAACTTTTCGGAATACACCTTTTGGCAAGAGCGTGAAACGAGGTTGGTTGATCCGTTAGAAGTGAAACTGGTATAGGCATCATGGCTGACGGTCTGATTAAAGGCAACGCGAAGAATCTCATTGCATGGCGGCTGCAGAAACCAATGGCTTACAACTTGACGCAGATCAACGTCGAAATTGCCAGGCATGCTGCCGGCCTCAAGCTCTGCAGGGTGAATTACCCCAACGCCTCGGACACGACGTGGCATCTGGGTCGAAGCGCGGCGGATCTTGTAGAGGTGATGGAGGCGCATTCAGCTTGCGAGATTGTGGTTCCTTAGTTGATGAGTTGTGGACGTCTGTGCAAGCGTCCCGACTCAGTAACAGGAGTGCTCAGCTGTGATGAATGAGCGAGCTGGCCACGCCTCGTCGAGTCTTTTCATCCGCGGCGCGACCTTGTCTGTATAATCTTCCGTTTGTTATTTTTAGGAAGCAAGCCGTCGACATGCTTGTCAATTGTTGTTGCAGTAAATTGCCGAGGTTGATCTTGTCTTGAGGGAGAAAAGTATAGAACCCGAGCTATGACTTAACCTCAACTGCTCTACTACTGCATCTCTTAGTTCGACAGTGTAGTTAACATGATAATAAATGATCCGAAGCTAGATAATCTGCGTGCAACTTTATACAAATAGTTGACCTGAACTTGAGCTCTGTAAAACGCTCAGTGTAAAAGAGATCACTCTCGTCGTACACTACATGTACAGTTTCTGCAGCCACTCCTCTCACATACGGCCATACCTGCTAGAAAATACGGGATCCCGTCCGCTCTCCCCTAGTCAAACTAGTAAGGGGCAGATTAGTAGTTGGGTCGGTGACGACCAGCGAACACCGGCTGCTGTATGTTTCCTTTTTGTCAGTCACGGCTAAAGTCCTTGAGCGACGAATACGCGACGACGTTTAAACTCGAATGGTCTGTGTTGCTCGAAGGACAAGCTTTTTACGCTCTAAATGGCAAAACACATCGAATAAGTACATTAGAGAGTAATGGCAGTAGTTGTTTCTAGATCACTATCTACTATTATGTCTATGCCGGCGGCAACGAACTCGGGGAACTTGTAGAGAAACAAACCGTCCTGTCTTGCTACCGTTAAGCGTCGTCGTTTGTAGTGGGATCGACGAGGAAGTGGCTGAGTCGAGAGCTGTACATGTAAGACTAACAGCATCGTGTAAAGTCATAATAGTGTAGGTAATTACTTTCTTACTATAGTCATAGCTTTAAAGACAGAGTCATACGTCGGTTCCGTGAGCTTACACTCGCCCGGGAGTACAAGTACAACCGACGTTTAACTATCAATTAGTCTATTATATCCTTAAGAAGTTGTGCACTATTCTTCACCTGTTACAGAACAAAGCCCTAATGAACTTGACAATCTCAGTCAACCATGTTAGATCTATATAGCCATTTATAAAGACGACCTAGGTCCTAGGGAGTTCCCATCTTCGGCGTAGACGGCCATCGTTGTCGGACATTTTACACACGTATCGTCGCATTAGAGAGGTCTTACGCATGTACTGTGTGAATCCTACGTCGAGACAACCGCGTTAGCATGTTCAGCACCAGGCCAGAGGCAACATACAGTTCCACTCCGGCAGCAGGGGCGCATCCCCTTCTCAAGACAGGTGTTGTAAAAGTCGATCGCACCAGTAGGTGTCCTCCAGACTATACAGCATTAGCGTAGATGAAAGAGAAGGCAACGTAGAAGCCTACCCGGCTTGCAGTCGGAGGGATTTGTACAGCCCCAGCCAGTCTTGGGGCAGCGGTCTTTTGGAATAACGGCGCAACACGTGGCCGTATGGATGGCAGGGTTGCAGCCTATACTGGGATATTGGGGTGCCAGGGCAAGGGCGCCTACCAAGAGGGTCGAAACGGTGAGAAACTTCATTGTACAGTCGAGGTCGCAGATCGACAGGCTGCGATGATAAGGATAGAGTTGGAGGGGAAGAGGTTACACCAAGTCTTTATATCATGACGCACGAACAGACTTAAAGACAAGTCCAGGCATACATACGAACATGTTCATCTCCGTTGATGCTCGTATATAAGCTTTACCATCCGAAGTAAACACTGGAAATTGTCACGTACAGACACATGTATGAGCTGACTTTGATCCTTCGGCCTTCCATCTTGCTTGGCAGCGGATACCTACGTGGAACGAGTGATTTCTCAAGCAAAGGGCGTCAAGTGGGAAGTTGGCAAGCCTTTCTTTGGATGTGATTTTACAGGCGCGCAAGATGGCATACTCACTTGAAGTCGTGAAGGATATGGCAAGCTAAAGAGATGCTCTCTCTGTTGCATGATACCCGTACGAAGGCGAGACCTCGAAACTTTCCATCATGTTTGTAAAGCATGCACACGCACACTTCCTACTTGTTGTCCCTTGAGACACACCAACTATCCCCACAATCATCGTCTACAAAACCCACCCTTTAGATCACGAGGTCTGCAGTTCAAAGAAGCGTCGGCACCTCGAGACAGGGGTGCAAATCTGCGACAACATGTCCATCCATCTGCAAACCCCCCAGTTTCCCTTCCAAACGCAAACCCCCGTTTGAACCGTTTCCAGCCAGATAGCAAACGTCAGTCCCCGCATGGCTGTGCAAGCCAAAAGCCCTCATCAAACCAGACAGTCGTGACACCCACCCCCCAACCCAACTGCAACCACCCAAGCGTCAAATCCAGCACCCCGGTTCCGAACCCTCTAGGAACCCCACGCCACGATCCGGCGGGAGACCTGCCATCCGCATCGCCCCCGTAGCAGCCGGAGCGGATCTCGCACGTCAGCTGGCGGGAGGGTTGCTGGGGAGCGGGTCGCGGGGTCTTGATAGTCTGACGGGTGAGGGCTGGTTTTGGCGTGTTGGCTTTTGAAGGGGTCGATCTTAGTGGCTTCGGGTGTGGCCGCGAAGGTGCTAGAACGGAGTTGGTAGAGTTTCTTCTTGTTCTGGTTAGTTGTGTAAATGGTCGGAGTTGCTTAGCCATGATTGCTGTGTTATTGTAGATGTTGCTTCATTGCTGCATCCACGATAATTCTACAGACCTCCAACATATAAACACCGAACACAACAATCACAACCAACAAGACCCTCCTCAGCAACCCCCAAATCATCACCAGCCCGCAACAAACACCACCCGCCCTAGTTTCACCCCCTTCAAACGATCACCTCGATGATAGCCTAGAGCACATCCCTAGCGCCAGTGGTGCGACGCGGGCCAAGGCCGGCACTGACGTGTCTCCGGATCCAACGTGCATCTGCCACCCGAAAGAAGACCCCTAGTTTCGGGAATCAATGAAACGATAAGTATCAAGGCAGCCCAAGACCAAAGAGCGTAAATACTTGGTTGGGGACGTTGCTACTTTCTCATTTCAAGCTCTCAGTTTGTCCCATCGTTTCTTGACGTCTTTCGCTTTTCTCAGCCATGGCTCTCGTAGCCATCCCGGCTCTTCTGATCGTCATCGCCATCCTCGTCGTTTACAATGTCACCAGAAGCAGGTGTCCGCCGGGTTCTCGCCCCCTCCCTGGTCCAAAGAGTGCGTCTCCCCTCAGCATCTCACAACGAGGAAAAACTAACCTCATACAGACATCCCCTTCATCGGAAGAGTCCACGACATCCCCCCCGCAATGTCCTGGATGAAATTCCACGAATGGGGCAAAATCTACGGCCCAATCTACCAGCTCAACGTGTTTGGAAAAGTGCAAATATGGGTGTCTTCAGAGAAGATGGCCCACGACCTCTTCGCCAAAAGATCAGCCATCTACTCCGACAGACCCGTCATCGGAACCCTCCCCGATAACCGAACAAGCGGCCTCTACCTCGCCCTCATGGGCCGCACAGAAACGTGGAGGAAGCAGCGCAAGCTCTCAATGCAGCTCATGCACCCCAGCATCGCAAACGCCTTTCACGGCTATCCCACCCGCGAACGAGACCGTCTCCTCAGAAACCTCTGTCACCAACCCTCCAACTACCACAACTTCATCGAGCAGTTCACCAGCCGCACCATCTCCCGCGTAAGCTGGGGAACAGCCCATCCCGCCCCCCTGCTCCGACAAACAACCTTTGGCCTCCTGGAAACAATCAGCCCGGGCAGCTCGCTCCCCAACATCATCTCTTGGTTAACTCACCTCCCCACACGCCTGAGCCCCTGGCGCCGCCGAGAAATAGCCCGACAGGTCGTCGAGCGAAGCCTCTTCAACGACAGCGTCGCTCACGTCCGCGAATTGTCTAACACGGAGGAGGCTCAGCCGCCCGCCCCGAACCTGACGCTGACGTACCTGCAAAGAAGCCAGGCGGCAGACGAGAAGAGCGGTAAGGAGGTGGATATCGGCGAGGCGACGTCGGTGATTGGGCAGTTGGCTATTGCCGGTGCCTTGACGATTGGGAGCCCGATTCAGAGCTTTCTTCTGGCGGCGTGTCATTATCCGCGGTGGTTGCAGCAGCTGCAGCTGGAGATTGATACGGCTCTTGACGGCCGCTGTCCGGAGTGGACTGATAGTCCGAAGCTGCCGTTGCTGAGGGCAGTGGTCAAAGAGGTCATCAGATGGAGGCCTCCGGTCCCAACAGGTGAGACAACCGAGCAGTTCAAGAGAACCAAGCTGACATGAGTCTCAGGAATCCCTCACGTTGCCGAAAAGGATGACGTCTACGACGGCTACTTCATCCCAGCCGGAGCAACAATCCACGCCTTAGAATGGTGTGCATCCCTTCAATCTCACCCAGTCTCCCGTCCATCTCACTAACACGACCCAGGGCCTTCACCCGCGACGAAACAGTCTACCCCGACCCCGAAACCTTCAACCCAGCCCGCTGGCTAACCCCCGACTACCCAACCTACCGCGAACCCCTGTCCATCTACCCCAACCTCCAAGGCCACTCGCAGTTCGGCTTCGGCCCCCGCATGTGCGTGGGCGTCAACCTAGTGGAACAGTGCCTCTTCCTCGCCATCGGCGGCCTGGCCTGGGGTTTCAACATCAGCAAGAAGAGAGATTTAGTCTCGGGCGCCGAGATTCCCATCCCGTGGAACGAGATGACGTCGATGCTGATTGCCAAGCCGGTGCCCTTTGAGTTTGACCTTGTTCCTAGGCAATCGTGTTTGCTGGATGAGGAGAAAGCGGAACTGTAGCTTGTTGCGCATGGAATGGTGAATTCATCATGTAACTACCTGTTTCATCACATTACAACCATCTCCTTTGTTGCTACCAAAAGACATTATTTGACACTCACAGAAGACTATACCTTTAACGCGTGAATTCGATTGAGATTTAAGCTTAAACGACTGTAAATCATCTACCAATAGTCTTTGTTTCACAAAGCCTTGTAGAACTGAGTCACGAAGTATGCCACCCACCAACAGAACCATCCCCTTGAATGACCCTTCAACAGAGCCAATTAAGCCCAACTCGCCGACAATTCTGTAATAACTTAAACATCCACAAAACCTCGGCAAAAACTCCAGCCCTTCCTAAACGCAAGATAACCCAGCCGACCCCCCAAACAAGTCAGCATCACCAAAGCACGACAAACCCAGCATCAGCCTCAGCCTCACGTCACAGCACGCCCATGACGTGACGTCCTCGGTAAGCCTGCAGACATGCCGCCACAGACTGCAGCCTTGCACCCACGGCACATCAGTACATAGTTGTACATGTATGCGCCATCCTGGTCCGTGGCTTGGGCAAGAACCGGATCGGTTCACAGGTGTAGATCCCACCCCGTGCGATTATCCTGCAAGGATATGTGCACGTCTAAGACGGACGCCAAGCAACCGCCAAGTTGACATAGCCTGAGCCGCTCAAGTGTAATTCATCAACCAACTCCTTCTCCTTGAATCGGCTTGTTCCGTTGGGTAACCCCGTCATCTACACTCAACTCGCCAGGCAGCCGTTCATCACATCAAGAAGCAAGACGATCCATCGTGAGGGTTCGTAAGTCATTATTACCCCCACTACCAGGAAATCCAGCATCCACGCTTCAACCGCTGTGCCTCGACGCCCATCGACACATTGACAACAGACGCAGCAAAACACCATGTTACAAAACAGGACAGACGCTCAACCCTCTGTCGTATCCATGGCTTCCTTGGCCTTTGCCTGCGCCTCCGCCACTTTATCCAGACGCCACTTCTCGATCCTGTCCCGTAATTCCGTCTGCGGCACCGTGTCCTCCATCGTCATCGGTTGCCGAGTAAACGGGTCCTTGGCATCGCTCAGCAGGTGCTGCACAATCGTCGACCGGTCCACCACGTGCTTGCTCGGAAGCAGCACCGGATCCCTCATCAGCTCGCCCATGATGGGGTCCTCGAATTCGGCCGGGATTTCACCCAGGTCGATCTCTGCCTGCTCTTGCCTCTGCTTCGCCGCCGCAAACTTGCCCTTGAGCTCCTCCCACTTGGCCATTTCTGCAGCCTCCTTCTGGTTTCTCGACGTCAGGATCCTCGACACGCGGTCCAGTACCTCGGGCTTGTACGATCGTCCGTCGGCCGCTACCGCCTCGACGAAGACGGCCGAATAGCCGAGGTGCAGATAGATGTCGACAAAGTCCGATATCAGCTGGATCGGCCGGAAGTGATACTTTTCGCGGTTGGACACGCTGAGCTCCGCCGCCGCCTTCTTGCCGGCCAGCGTCTCCACGTTGTAGTTGAGCATGCTCGCCAGCCGGGACACAATCTCCGGCATGGTGAACGAGTCGCTCAGCGCTTGCGTGAACAGCTTCATCATCTCCAGCGTCTCGTTGGCCAGCTGCATGTACGACGTCGCCTGGTTACCCAGCGTCTGCAATTCCTCCTCCTTCTTTTGCCGGTCCTCAGCCGACAGCGAGCTTGACTCCAGCTCTCTCTCGAGCGTTCGCATTTTGGGGAACTTGGTCAGAGCCTCGTCCAGTACGTAGGTGGCGTCGTTGAGCAACATGTTGACAAATTGAACAAAGAAGCTGCGATTGACCCTGTGGTGGAACCGAGATTAGGCTAATCCAACAGAGAACAAACACAAGGTGTGATTCTTACTTGCTCTCTCTCGTCAACTGTTGCTTGTAGACGTCATTGACCCAAACGCATTTGATGACCTGAAAGATCTCGTATCGTATGTTGAACTTGTCGTAGAAGGCAGTATTGGCGCCCGTCGACTCGCACTCGATGTAAAACTTAATGAGAGCATGGAGAAGATGATCGTTGGCAAACGACAGCCCGATGAGCTGATCGCCCAAGACGCCCTTTTTGAGGTGCATAAATGGCCACGTTCCCGAGAAGAGGAGCGAGACGAGCGACGACTTTAGGTATGGGTTCTTGATCAACTCGGACGAACGGAGAAAGGTGATGCAGAGGGCAATCATCTCCTCGCCCAGGGCGCTCGGCAAGATGGTAGGAAGCCATCTGGCAGTAACAAGCCCCCGTCAGCTTCGTGCTCAACTCAGAGTATCGAAAGGATTCTTGCTACCTGAAGATAAACTTGAAGTTGTCCACAATGTTCTGCAACGTGTACTCGGGAAGGCAGGCAAATGAGCGGGACGTTTCCGCGGGAAGTGGCAGCCTGCCCTGTCAGTACCAAACGCGAACGGGGAGAAGGGAGCTCACTTGATCAACTGAGACTCTTTGCCGGGCTTGTAGTCCGAGTCCGTTACGAGACGGAGCAGCCAGACGGCAACATAACGCATGAAGCGGAGCGACGTGCTCTGCATCCGCTCGTCCAGGAGAGCTCCCTCAATGGCGTACTTGAGCGCGATAGTCTTCTCGAGCACATTGACGTGGCGCTGCAGCGTCTCCTCGAGTATCCTCAGGTTCTGCGGTGTGTTGGCCAGCTTGGGCCTCTCCGCCTCCAGGGTGCGCAAGTTCTTCTCGATGTATTTGATCTCTCGATCCAAGTTCTTGAGCTGCGAGTTGAGAGACTCGCTGCCGTAGTGGTGTGCGGCTAGAGCGAGGAAGAAGGCCTCGGAGATGAAGTTGGATTCGCCCGGCTCTGTTTCTGCGTAAAAGGCGTCGGCCGTGGCCTGATCTGCGTTGAGCTTGGTCTCATCCTTGATGTCGACCCGCGGATGCCGCTTGAGATATCTGACATCGATCTTGTCCACCTTGCTAAAGTCGTTATCCATGAAAGGCTCGCAAAACCGGTCCATGACGCTCGTGACGTTGAGCATGAAGCCGCTCGACGACACCTCGCGAGGGTCGAACTGAATGGCTCTCCGCTTGTGATTCGTGTTCATGATGTGAGCGAACCAGTCGAGAGTATGGCTTCTCGTGTCTGGGCCGGCCCTGACAAAGGCATTCGCGATGACGAAAAGGTCGTCTTGGTGGGCGCGCAAAACGATTCGGAGCGACTCCTGGGCGTTGGCGATCCTAGTCTTGTCGAGAGACCGGGGCCCGGGGAAATAGCTCTTAATGGCCTCGGGTTGCAGAGGCGATATGCGAAAGAAGGGGCCCAAGAGAGTGTGCTTTTCGATCCCAGGTGCCGACTGAGCCATATTGAAGCACGGGTTCTGCGCAAGGTTGGTGACGAGGACGGGGAAGCGCGTGTAAGTCAAGAGCGCCTAAAAGAGCGGCGTTAGCTGCCAAACGGCAGAGCAAGAAGCCCGGTTATCAGAGGGCATCTCACCTGGACGTAAGGCTTGTAGTCGTCCCCGAGGGACATGTTGGACAGGCCGCGGCTGATGTCCACCATGGCATTGTTGAACAGGGAAGGGAAAGCCTCATCATCATTAAACAGCTTGATCGCCTCCCTGATAAAGTCAAAGTCGAGACCGTCTTCGGCGGAGACTCCTCGCAAGAGGTAGGGGACGAGGGTGTCGTGATCGGGATTCCCGTCGCGGCTATCACGTTTTAGAGTCCAGAGCAATAAGAGTGCGCTGAATCACGTACCCGTAGATGGCAGGCATAGCCAGTGAAAAGAGGCAATTGCTCAAGCAAAGACGCCTGGCCTCGTCGTGCACTTGAGAACGTGCGACGGAGAGGTTCTTGACCGTGCTGGGCACCTTGAGAGCCCGTTTCCAGCAGGGAAGCAGATATTCCAGAATGGGCTTGTCGACGGGCCAACTGCTGCAAGCCTCTATGATGGCCTGATCGAGGGTGGCTGTCGAGAGCTTGAGCGGCTCGCCCGCATCGTTGAGCTCCTGGTTGAGGCCGGAGAGGAAGACGAGACGTTGGCCCTGGGGGCTGGACATGTGGTGGGGGTCGACGGTGAGGCGGAAGATTTGCGTCAGAACTCGATGGGCGTAATCGTCGTCGGACTCGGGTTGATGAGTGACGGGCTTTCGTGGCGGCTGAACGACGTCACCAGCCTCAGCAGCAGACCTCTTCTTGGGGCTAGGGCTGCCGGGAGACGCCGTCGGTTTGGGGGCGTCGGCGGTCTGGACGGCCAGTTTGGTGAAGGGGTTAGCGGCCGGCAGGGTGGAAGGGCTGGCTTCTGTTGTCTCGGGCGGCTTTGGCGACGACGATGAAGACGTGGACGACAACTTGGCCAGGCGCCGAGCTCGGATCTGGAAGGCTGCTCGGTCAGCGGCAGCAGCGGAAGCGAGGAGTGGCACCACTCGCCTGTTCCATCTTGTCCTTATCGGGGGCATCGTCCCCTGGCGTATACGGCTGCTCATCCGGATTCATAATGCACCATCGCCCGGTCTGTCGTCTGCGGTTGGAGAATGAGGAGAGTAACTGGCAAGGCTGAGGTGGAAAAGGCGTGTGGGTGACGAGCTCGTAGGGTATTCACGTAAGGACAGTGCGAAAATAGCAATATGACAGAATATCTACCGTGTAGATGAGGAAACGAGCCATCTGATGTCCCCACAGGCGGGAATCATGCGTAGAGTACCTACACATTTAAGCGGGCCCCACATACACACAGTGCCTTGTTTTCGCCAATGGCGTCGGCGACCGTCCCTCAGCTTACAAGCCTCGCGAGGCTGCGTTGCGACACCAGCTGGAACCGGCACGAGGTCGAAATCACGCATTGCTGGTGTTCTCAGCTGCTACTGCTAGTGTATGAATCCGCTATATCGTATCTCTTGATGATCCCGAAGATGATGACTTGACGAGATGGAGGTGGTGATGGTGTTATTGGAGAATGATGATGCCAGACGACGAAAAGACAAGCATGTAAGAGTTGAAATCACACCCCAATTTTTAAAGCCGCGGCAGGTCCATGTCCGTCGCCGACGACCGCCTCCTCTCCGGCAGTGCAGGCCCGCCGTCGCCGGAGCTGACGCTACGGATGGGAACCGACGATCCCGTGTTATTGGCAGCCCGGATGCGGCCCTCCTCTCGACTCCTGTTGAGCAGCCAGTTGACGTGCATGCGAATCATGTTGATGTTGTTGCGCAGCTCCGTCACCTCCTCTCGAATAGGCATCACCTGGTTCATGGTCCACATGCTCTGCCGCGCCTCGAGCTGCGTCAGATTCTGATGAACCTCCTCGAAGCCGGCATCGAGATCCTGCATCGTGCGCTTATCGTGGACTATGGGGTCGATGCCGCGCTGCGCCGCCATCAGCTCGTCGATACGGGCGTCCGTCTCAGTCTGCCGGGCCCTCAGGTCACGAAGCTCGGCCGACAAGTCGTCGTGAGACTGGAGCAGCTCGCGCTGGGCCCGGATAATGATGCCCGGAGGAGTGTCTGGGTGAAAGGAACACATGCGCGCGTGAGCACCCATGTCGCCGCGCAAGGCCCGCGCAGGACAACCGACGTCTTGATGCGGACAGGCGATCTCGACTCCGTCGCACTCGAGCGTGCGGTGGGCATCAAGCTGAGACCGACAGATGAGCTGCCAACAGCCCTGACACCGGGTCTTGGCCTTGGGGCACGTCAGCAGGTGGACGTCGACCTCGGCGCCTTGGACCTTTGCGTCGCACAGCGAGCAGTTGGATTCGGCGTGAGGACAAGTGTCGCCCTTGGTTCGCGCCCGTCCCGTACAGGCGGCATCAGGGCAGGCAAAGTCCTTGTAGCGACACTCGGTCGTGGCATGCCTCTCGACGACCTCGCGACGCAGTTCGCGGGAGCACCCGCGGCCGCTGTGGGGACACCTGACGATGAGGGCGTTGAGCTGGGTGCGGACCAGCCTGGCGGCGGTGAAGCAGTCCAGCCAGGAGAAGGGGTCCCTATCAATGGGACAGGTGGTGCCAGAGGGACTCGAGGCGATGCTGCGTCGCAAGCAGCGATAGCAAAAGGTGTGATCGCATGGTGTCGTTACGGGATCGACAAGCGGATCGTGGCAGATGGGACAGACAAGACAGGGATCCGAATCGGCGACGTAGTTCAGGGAGTACAAGTCGAAGATGGCGGTGCCGCCGTGGCGCGCGGGGATATCGAGCGACGACGGGTGAGGTGGTGCGAGCGGTCCAGAGCGGCGGTCGGAGCCGGCTGCGGCAACGGAAGGGCGGAGTGGGATGAGGTCGGAAGAATAGGCGGCGGAAGCCGATGTTCTCGGGGGCGGACGACGCCGGGCGTGAACGCCAGGTGCGACGTAAAAGGCGTCGGGCGAAGGTGGACGGACGAGGCTGGTGACGAGATCGGGAGTAGCCGAGGTGCGGTGCAGATTACGCCTAGCGAACCGACGGGCGGCGGCGGGACTCATTCGGAGGCCTTCGTCGCTGGAGTCGGAAGCCGAGTGCCGAGCGGCGCCGTTCTCCGGCGGTCGCTCGGACATGACGACGGTGGACGAGCGATGGCGATGGATGATGGCGATGGCGAGGGCAATGGCGATGGAGGATGATGAGCGGAGGAGTTGATGATGGAATAGTGGCGAGGGGATTGCAGGATAGGCGCTGTCTGACGGCAGCCAAGGCGTAAGTGGGGGAGCCAAGGCCGGGGTGCAAGACGCGGGGGCGGGAAGGGCGACGCCTCAGGGTTGGTAGTATGAAAATACGTCTGCGAGCCGTTGGGAGAGTGTTGGTCGTGTGCTGATGGTGATGTGGTCGTCGAGACCATGGAAGGGAGAGACGAGGGTACCTGGATGAAAGAGAGACTTGGGTGGTTCGTCAACACGAGTCATGCAAAACGTCAGAACCGACGTCACTCGCGTCGGGCGCCTAAAAGCATCCGACTCGAGGCCACCGGCGGCGGCGCTTCTCTCATCAATGCTGGGTGGGGGGACGCTGCATGATGCGAGGAGGGCATCATGGGCCATGGATGCGGCTTGTCTCCCTGTTGCTTGTCCTCGCTGGCACCGGTCGAGAGGTGATTTTTCACGACTTCACGTGCCGTGGCTTGGTCACGTGCGCGCATTGGCACCTCCATTTCCCCATCTCGCATCTCGGGCCCCCATCTCACCACCTCTCAGGCTACTAGATAATACCTACCAAAGAAAGATGGCCGGCCTCGTCCGACTCGCTGGTCGTTGAGCAGCTCACGTGCCCATCTGTGCGAAAACCCTGCGCAGGGACGATCCCTTCCCCCGAAGGATCCTTGGTTACTAGTGAATGCCCGCAATTGAGGCTTGACGGCGACTGAGACACGAGAATCACCACCAACCTTTAGTCGATAATGACACACCCCGGTCGATGATGTGATGGGCGTTATATCAAGGGCCTTCTCCTCCTCCCGTCTCGGTTCCCGCGACCCCTTTCACAATCGTCAAGGTCCCCGAGCTCAGCTTCTTCATCACCGCTCGAACCCCCGACCATCGGCGCTCGCCCGGGCGTGGAATGCTAGCTGACGACCCCATTGCTACCTCTTTAGTAGCTTCACATGCTACCCGCCTCCTCCGCACCCCGACCCTGCCGGCCCCAGCGCTCCAGACTGGGCCTCTTCTTCTTGGCCCGTCGCCCGTCATGCGACCGACATCCCTCGCAGAGTCCCTCGCAGAGTCCCTCGCAGAGTCTCTCGCAGAGTCCCTCGTCGCGAAGCCCCTCGCAGAGCCCCTCGCAGAGCCCCTCGCAGAGCCCTGACAGTCTCCGGGCCCCCCCTTCACCATGATAGACCACGTCCTGGGCCGGCCCTCGACCAAATCGCGACGCCTGCAGGTTCTGGCCGTCTTGTCCCTGTGGTCCCTGTATCTCGTCAAGGGCCCCAGCCATGGACCGCCCGGACTCCAGCGACTCTCGCGACTCTTGACGAAGCGAATGACGGCATGGCAGGCCTTTGTGGCCACGCTCATGTACATTTACGCCGCCCGCAACTTCAGCGCTCTCGCGGGCCTCGCCAGTCCGGAGCCCATGGCCAACATGTACGACGCTGCCTATTTCCGCGCCACCTGGGTCCTGACGGCCCTCGATGCCGGCTTCTGGACGGCCATGAAGATACGCACCAAGTGGCTGCGCGACATTGCCAGCCTGGTCTTCTCTCTCTTCTACCTCGTCGCCGCCGAGCGAGCCGACGAAAAGGTGCGCAAGATCCGGGCTCGCGTCACTGTTGAACATCTCCGCGTCTCGTGGAACAAGCCGACGACGCCCTACATCAACTTTCTTCAGCGCCTGGTGCGGCCACGATTCGGTCGTTGGCCACCGCGTCAGTTGCGCATCCCGCGTCCCCCCGAGAGCGACTACAAGGAGCCCGTCGCCGCTTGGCTCTACTTCGACGGCCCTCTTTCAGACCTCGAGCGTCATAGCCGAGTTATCCTCGACATCCCCGGCGGCGGCTTCGTCTCCATGGACCCTCGCTGCCACGATGACAGGCTGCTGGCGTGGGCCTCCAAGACGGGCCTGCCAGTCGTCAGCCTCGACTACGGCAAGGCGCCCGAGTACCCGTATCCCTACGCGCTCAACGAGTGCTTCGATACCTACACCACCATCATCCGCACTCAGGGCCGCTGCATCGGCTTGTCCGGCAACGAGACGCCTCGCATCGTCATCTCTGGTGACAGCGCAGGCGGCAACTTGGCCGTGGCGACGACGCTCATGATTCTCGAGACGGGCAGTGAGACGTTTCGGCGATGGCCGGGCCAATCCAGCATCCCCGTGCCCGACGGCCTCGTTTGTTTCTATCCGGCGCTCGACATGAACATTGGCAATTGGATGTCGGACGAGCAAATGTCGTTGATTTGCGATCGCGAGATGAACAAGCCCATCGTGCGGCGCAAGAGCAGACAATATGACGAGCTGGTCGGGACTCCTCGCAAGGCTGATGATCGATCCGACGATGCAGGCTCAGACGATGCCGTGACGCCACCACATGCGCCGATGCTGATGAGCCCGCTCGACGCCAAACCCGAGTTCTCACACGCTGGGCCGCAGACGCTGGACACGACGCAGCGGGCGTCGCAGGCCAAGCCGAACTCCCTGTCACACCAATCGGTACCGATGAAGACGCGGCTGGCCACGTCGTCGATGATTTCGTACTTTAACGATCGCATCTTGGGGCCCGAGATGATGCGGGCCATGATCCTGCTGTACATTGGCGGCAACAATCGGCCGGATTTCAGCAAGGACTACCTGCTCAGCCCTGTGCTGGCTCCCGAGGCGCTACTGGCCCGGTTCCCCAGGACCTTCATCATGACGGGAGAGAGGGATCCTCTGGTGGACGACACGGTCGTCTTTGCTGGCAGAGTCCGATGTGCCAAGGAGGCGGCGGCATTGCGCAACCAGCTGGGCCCCGAGGAGGCCAAGGCCATCGAGGTGACTCTGTTACCACGCATCTCGCACGGCTTCATGCAGTTCCCGTCCGTCTTCCCGCCAGCCTGGACGTACATTGAGCGCAGCGCCCGCTGGTTCGAGCAGCTGTTCTCCGAGGCCGAAGAGGCACGCAATCCTCACCTGGCACCACCGGGCCAGCACCTGGGCGAGTCGAGCGGCGAGGAAGACCGCCCGCTGGAGATGAGCTCATTCAAGCTTTCCCGAGGCCAACGCAACGGATCGGCCGACGGCAGGAAGGGCAAGCAGCAGAAGAGACCGGGGCTGGCCAAGAAGAATAGCCTGGTGAGGCTGAGCGGCGACGATCTGCTGGGACGACGGATGGAAGGGCTGGCGAGTGCCTTGACAGGGCTCGGGGGCGATGACGGGTAGGTGACAGGGGACGTACGGGGGACACACGGGAGAAGATGACGAAGAAGGGGGCCCAGCGGGCGTTCGTTCATTACGGCGTTGGTGTTGGGGATTGTCTTGTGAATAACTGTATCCGTACCTATTCGTACTTGCCTACGCATTTACCTCGTTTCTGACGTTTCCATCTTTACCTCGGAGTCTATTCCATCAGTCGAGGCATATCCGTCAATCCGATGCTTTCCAGCAACATGCCGAACCAATCCCCTCTTGGGCATCGCTCGGGCTTCGGCACAGAGGGCGTCATACATGACCGATTACGGCTAGAATCAAGCCGTCACAGCCGGAGTCTGCAATCCGACACTGGGACAGCTATAGTATAGAAAGGGAAGCAAATCCCCGCGTCTGACAGCTCTGCCCTCTCTGGATACCACCTGAAGACACCATTGAATCCACCACCACCACCACCATCATGGTCCATCTCACCGCCGTCCAGCACCCAGCCAAGCCCCCCAAGGCCGAGCTCGCCATCCAGCTGTCTTCCGACGCGGATGACTTCTCTACCAGTGTCTATGGCTCGAGCTTTGCGGCTAGGGGGTTGCCGAGGACGAGGATGCCGGAGGAGCAGATGCCGAGGGAGGTGGCGTACCGGATGATTCATGATGATTTGAGCTTGGATAATAATCCGCGTCTTAAGTTTGTTTTCCGGGGAGGGGAGTTGAATTGAATGCAATTGATGGGTGCTGACTCGTGAGATAGTCTTGCTTCGTTTGTGACGACTTACATGGTTGGTCCTCTCTCAATGTTTACTTCCCCATAGCCTCAACTAACCAAGCCTTACCAGGAAGAAGAAGCCGAAAAGCTCATGACGGAATCCATGGCCAAAAACTTCATCGACTACGAAGAATACCCTCACTCAGCCGACCTCCAAAGCCGATGCGTAAGCATGCTCGGCGACCTCTTCCACGCCCCCGGCTCCGAAACCGGCATCTCAGCCCTGGGCACCGCAACGGTAGGATCCTCGGAAGCCATCATGCTCGCGGTGCTAGCCCTGAAGAAACGCTGGGCATGCCGCCGTCGCGAAGCCGGCAAGCCCGTCGACAAACCCAACCTCATCATGTCGTCGGCCGTGCAGGTGTGCTGGGAGAAGGCGACGCGCTACCTTGATATCGAGGAGAGGCTTGTGTTTTGCGCGCCGGATCGGTTTGTGGTTGATCCCAAGGAGATGGTTGATCTCTGCGATGAGAATACTATTGGGTGTGTCTTGATTTTGGGCACGACTTATACGGGGCATTATGAGGATGTCAAGGGGGTTAGTGACTTGTTGGTTGAGAGGGGGGTTGATGTTCCTATCCATGTTGATGCTGCGAGCGGAGGGTTCGTTGCCCCTTTTATCGTCCCCGATCTCGAGTGGGATTTCCGCTGTGAAAAGGTGGTTTCCATCAACGTGTCCGGACACAAGGTGAGTCGCTCTCAACCTCACCCACCACCATCATCAATACTAACAAATGCCCTTCAGTACGGCCTCGTCTACCCCGGCGTCGGCTGGGCCCTCTGGCGCTCCCCCGAAGACCTCCCCCAAGAACTCGTCTTCAACATCGACTACCTCGGCGCCCAGCAGTCGTCCTTTACCCTCAACTTCTCAAAGGGCGCCTCCCAGATCGTCGGCCAATACTACCAGCTCATCCGTCTTGGCCGCCGCGGCTACCGCGACATCATGAGCAACCTCGTCCGCAACGCCGACTACCTCGCCTCCTCGCTCCGGGAGCAGGGCTTCGTCATTCTGTCCGAGGGGGCGGGAGGGGGACTTCCCTTGGTGGCGTTCCGTCTGGCTGCGAAGAAGGATAGGCAGTATGATGAGTTTGCGCTTGCTCATCAGCTTAGGGCGAGGGGGTGGGTTGTTCCGGCGTATACGATGGCTCCCAAGACGGATCGGATGAAGTTGTTGCGGATTGTGGTGAGGGAGGATCTTTCGCGGGGGCTTGTTGATGCTCTGGTCGCGGATGTGAAGCTCTGCATTGAGCTGCTGGATCAGATGGACCAGGAGTCTATCAAGCGGATGGGCGAGTTTGTCCGTCAGAATGTTTCGGCTACGGCGTCGGCGGGGAAGCATCATCAGACTCGTCACCATCCGAAGCAGAAGGCTCATTCGTCTTACAAGGTGAGTTGCGCGGGTGTTGTTCTGCGGATCTTGTTCTGGAGCTGGGCTGACTTGAGCAGGGGGAGAGTCATTCGCTGCAGGGGAAGACGGGCAAGACGCATGCCGCGTGTTAGTGGGTGGTTGTTGATGGGAAAGTCTTGTAGAGGAGAGGAAGAGGAGGCAGGAATAGCAGTGAAGTGAATATCTATAGGACGGAAATAGGTAACTGAACGGATCACGATCATTGACCATCTGGTCTCGGAAGACTCCTTGTGAAGATGACAGCCGAAGCCTCGTTACTTGGACAATCCCGCCGTCTTCGGCGTCTTCTCCATGTGGCAGACACCCTCTTGCCAATAGCATCCAAGTGACAATAGCATCCACTTGACAAGAACATCCTACAGACACGACAACCATCACGACAACCATCACGATCATTAAAGACCAAAGCACACAACAATGGCATTAGACTGCCTCAACCAACTACCAGTCAACCTTCAACATCACGATCATTAAGACAAAAGAAACAACAACAGCATTAGACTACCTCAACAAACTACTACGACCATCACACCATCACCACACCCCCAGCCAGCCCCATCATTTCGGCCCAGCAACCGGCTTCACCTCGTTGACAGGCCCACAGCTCCCCGTCTCCTTGCACTTGCGCTTGAGATACTCCTTCTCAACCGCCTCCAGCATAAAGGCGAGAAACTCATCCGCGCTCGGCATGCCAGTCTTGGGCAGAGCAGGCCTCTTGGGCAGAGCAGGCAGCTTGGGCAGAGCAGGCGTCTTGGGCGGAGCAGGCAACTTGGCCAGAGCAGGCGTCTTCTGCACGTCAGGCTTCGTCGGCAGAGCAGCCGTCTTGGGCAGAGCAGGCGTCTCCGGCAGGGCAGGCGTCTTGGACAGGGCAGACGTCTCCGGTCCAGCACCCGTCTTGGGCTGCCCGTGACCCTTGGAGAAAACGCACTTCTCGGCCTTGTTCGACGAAGCACCCGCCTTGGACGGGCCCTCACGGCACTTCTTGCACTTCTTGTCCCCCTTCACGGGCTCGATCTCCAAGGGGAGGAGCTTCCTCCTCTCCTCACGCGCACGGCGGTTCTTCTCCTCACGCAGAACCCTGAGAAGGTCCTTGGTCTGCTTGTCGGATAGGTGCTTAAGGGTCTGCTGCAGCGTCTTCTTGGAGACGCCCTGGAACTTGGGATGATATCTGTGCTCGGACACGACGCCCCAGGTTTGAAGCTGCTTGGTTGCCTTGTGTCGCAATCCGTAGATTTTCTCTCCGATGGTGGCCTTGGCGCCGTTGGGCTTCTTGACTTCGGAGTGTTTGTCGATGAAGTCTCCGATGTACTTGAGTCCTTTCCTGGCTAATTTCTCCACCTCGTCAATGGCATCGCCTGACTTGCTGTTGTCCTTGACGGGAGTCTGTTTGACGGGAGGAGTCTGGGTCTGCTTGACGGCAGTCTGGGTCTGCTTGACGGCAGTCTGAGTCTCCTTGACGGCAGTCTGGGTCCCCTTGACGGCAGTCTGAGTCTCCTTGCCGGTAGTCTGAGTCTCCTTGACGGCAGTCTGGGTCCCCTTGGCAGCAGTCTGAGTCTGAGTCTCCTTGATGGCAGTCTGGGTCTGAGTCTCCTTGATGGCAGTCTGAGTCTCCTTGGCGGCAGTCTGGGTCCCCTTGACGGCAGTCTGAGTCTCCTTGCCGAGAATCTTGTAGATTCGATCCTTCGCAATCGTAGTCACCTTGCCGTCAATCGGCCTGAAGGTGATTGTAGTTCTGGCTTTGAGGGTAGTCTTGGGCGGGGCCGTAACAGAGGCCATGGTCACAGTCGGGTGAAACCCGCTTGTCGAATGAGTCGCAACCAACGTGCCGGGATAAGTCGGGCCATGGCCATAACGACGGTAAGGCTTCCCCCTTATCTCATAATCCGTGAACCGAGCATCCGTAGGAATCGGAACGCGGGCAGAAATCGAAGCCGCCAGATGAAGCGGCACCCCATACGGATACCTCCCATTCTTGACATCGTCGACAGCTGCGCGAAGGGCGGGATTGATATCCGCCGGATCCTCCATGTAGAGCCTCTTGTGGTGTTTCTGAGGCGAGTAGAGCTTCACGCGACGGCCGTTCACAATGGCATTCCTTCGAGGCTCCGTCGTGGTAAGCGCCCTCTTCTCGAGCAAGTCGTTCGTCGTCGTGATAAACTTGGGGTGAACGTCCCTGTTGTAAAGCTTGGGAGACGAGTCGGAAAGCGGCGTGCCCGTCCGAAGCGGAACGGGCGTCACCGTCGTCGTCGTCGTGGCCTTCTTGCAGAAGTGCTCGGTGCAGATCTTCTCCAGACCGCTCTTCTTGCCGGTAGGAGTGTCCATCACCGCAGCAGCAGCCATAGAGGCGAGGATGGAAGTCACGAAGCAGGCCTTCATGGTGACGATGTTTCGAAATGATCAAGGGGGAGAAAAGTTGGGGAAGAAACGAAGGTGAAAGGATCAAGAAGCTTCTTGATCTCTCCCAGGACGGGGAGCAATCTTTATGCTCCGTCCTGCCCGGCGGAGAGACCACGTGCGATCGAATCTTGCCGCCATGATGCTTCCATGTCCCCGGCCTTTGCTGCAAGGCGGGAGCCTAGTTGTGCGTCGGAGCCGGTAAGCTTTCACAAGGCATGGAGAGAAGCTGAGGACAAGTGCGGTTCGAACTTGATATTTCGATTTATACACCGGGTGGGTGTAGAGAGTCAGCAGGAAGAGTCCAAGATTGATATCACGACGTTGCTGGTCGTCCTCCATGGCGGTCGAATAAAAGAGTCGTCGTCATGACCTCATATCATGAACCAACACCAACACCAACAGCGGCACTCCCGCCTCAGAAAACGAAAACAAACGACTGTCAGAAGCTTCCAAAGCCATACTTCATCCCCGCGTCACCGCAAAAGCCTCCCCCAGCACCTCCATCCCCACCCCAATCTCCTCCTCCTCGACCGTCAAAGCCGGCACGAACCTCAGCGTGTCGGTCCCCGCGGTAATGATAAGCAGGCCCCTCTCCCTCGCCGCCCTGACGATGCCAGCCGGGTCCTCTCGAAGCTGCAAGCCCAAGATGAGACCCCTGCCGCGCGTCTCGCCCACGACGCGGGGGAAGCGCTCGCGAAGTTGATCGAGGCCACGGCGGAAAAGCTCGCTCTTGGCTTGCACTGAGCGCTGGAGTCTTGCGTCGGAGAGACGGCCGACGACGTTGTGAGCTACACGACATGCGAGCGGGTTGCCGCCAAAGGTGGTTCCGTGATCGCCCATCTTGATGGCTTCGTTGACGCTGCTGTTGACCAGGACGGCACCGATGGGGAATCCGTTGCCCAACGCCTTGGCCGTCGTCAGGATGTCCGGATGAGCCGCCTGCGGGAGGCCGACGTGCGCCCAGAAAGATCCCGTCCTCGAGAGACCGCACTGAATCTCGTCATAGATAAGAACAGCACCGACCTGTCTGGCCCTCTTAGCCAAGGCCGTCAGAAACTCATCACTCGCCGGCCGCACGCCACCCTCTCCCTGAATAGGCTCGACCATGACACCACACGTCCGCTCCGTCACGACCTCATCAATGGCCGCCACGTCATTCAGCCGACCCTGCCGGAAGCCCGGAACCATGGGCGAAAAGGGCTTCTGATACTTGACGTTGTGCGTCGCCGATAAGCTGCCCATGGTTCGGCCGTGAAAGGCATGATCGAAGGAGACGATTTCATGCTTTTCGCCCGACGGATCCCTCGCCTTGCCCACTTTGCGAGCAAACTTGATGGCCGCCTCGTTAGCCTCGGAGCCCGAGTTGCAGATAAAGGCGGCCTTGACGTCGTGCATCCCGCCCGACTCCGCCGTCTTCTCGACCAGCAACTTTGACAGGGCGCCCGTCCAGGGGTTATAGTACAGGTTTGACGCGTGCACCAGCGTATTGGCCTGCCATTCTCTCGCCCGGTCAGCCTCTCCCGATGACCTGACGAAGCCGGCGTACCTGATCGGCCACAATGTTTCCCAGCTCAGCATCACAGTGTCCCAGCGACGTGACGGCGATCCCGGCTGTAAAGTCGAGATATTTCCTGTTCTCCACGTCCCACAGCCACGAGCCTTGACCGCGGACGAAGACGGGCGGCGGCCGGGCATAAGTTGCCACCATATACGGCCCGTGTTCGGCCACGAGCGCCGCACTGGCCGAATCGGATCTCGGATCGGGATTCGGCAGCGAGGCATCCCTCTTCCATTCAGTCAGCGACGATTCCCGTCCGGATGTGCTCCTCCTCTCACCTCTATCGCCTGCCGCACGTCGTCAGCCAAGCCCGTGGCCGGAGCCGACGCTGTCGAGGCCAAGCACCGCCTCGGAACCGTCCGACCGACAGCCAAGGCCATGGCCGGGCGTCCAAGAAGAAGCCTTAGAGCCATTTCTGCCCCGTTCCCGCTGTCGAAAGATGCTGGTGGAGGGACGGACGAGCCCGTCAGACGTCCCGACGTCGGCCGATGCGGTAAATCGCGCTTATCGATAACGATAGCGCCTTACAGGCCTGAGACCGGTGCAGATGTTTAACCCGGCCGTGACTCATCACGAGCCGACAAGGACCGACCTCGATGCCCGTGACTGCGCATAAAGACCTACTCGGATGCATGGAAAGCCTTCACAAGACGCTCTATTGCCCTGAGTTTCCTCACATGAGACTAACAAGCCCGTACCGACTAGATAAACACAACCTAAAGAAGCCCCTCACGGCCAAGCCGGAGCGGGAAGATGCCCAGCAGATACAAATTCTCCGCCATCCAGCTTGCTACCGTACAAAGACAATCATATGCACCGTAACGCCGGCAGTGCGAGGAAAGGCTCGGAAAGGGTCAAAAGAGAGGGGGGGGAAGCGGATCAGACTGCGCTGTATCCTCCCCGACTGCCAGTACCCTGCACCGTGTTTAGCACCCGCCTCATCCAGTCCTTCATCAAATATGGTATCTCGCGGATGGCGTCACCATGGGGAAGCAGATCCCAGCCCCTCGCGCCGTAGCGGTTGTAGTTGAGCCACGATCCGAAGATGAGGTAGGCGGCGATGCCGAGGAAGACGCTGACCAGGCCGTTAGCAAGACGGGACGCGCTCAACAGCAGAAAGAGACTTACAGAACGACAAACCAGGTGAAGAAACCCCAGTGGCTGCTGGTGCTCCCACCACCGTCCTTGTTGCCGCCGTCTCGCTTCTCGCACGCAAACTTGGTATGCCACGTTAGCCGCAGTACGTCAGCGTCCTTCTCCCGACCGTAGCTCTCCCAGACGAGAGCGGCGCCCTCCTTCTTGAGCTGGTGTTCGATGGCAGACTGGTCCTTGCCGTCGTTGCCCTTGTCGTCGTCGGGGGACCGCTTGTCGTACTTGTCGCCGGCCTCCCACTCGCCTTCGTCCCCTTTCTTATTGGGGTCGCACAGGAACTCGACGATGGCTTTTTGTTCGCGACGCTCCCCCACGGGCCCGACGAGGGGATCCTTACCGCCCTTGAGCACGAGTCTAAGGCCTTCCTTTTGTGAGTCGCTGTTGGAGTCACTCGTCTTGAGTCGCGTAGCCTCGTATTCGAACTGCGAACCGCCGACATTCTCGAGCGAGCCGGCGATGGCCACCACCTTGTCGACGACGTTCTTCTCGCCCTGGAGAAAGCGCTGGATGGCGCAGACTGGGCGGCTGTCAGCATCTCTGGCAGGTCAAGAGGATGGTCAAGAGGATGGATGGCTCACCTCTCGTTCCGTTGGGACACTCCTCCGTCTTCTTGACCGTTCCGCTCTTCTTCAGCGGCTTGCAGATATCCAGCGTGTAGGTGGTGTTGTGATGAGCGTCCGGGATCGACTCGTATCGCGAGGTGACGACAGAATGCGGCCCGCCCAATTGCGAAAGGTCAAAGCTGTGGCCATCAACCCGGACATTCTCACATCTCAACATGGCGAGGCCCTGCAGAGGCGCCAAGGCCAAGCCGAGAGCCAGCGTCGTCGTCGATAATTGCGGCGGATGCATGACGTCGTCGACGAAAGAATAAAAAAGGGGGGTTGTCGGGCTGTCGGTAGCACGATGGGGCTCCAGCCAGCCTGGTTTTTCGCACGGCGCTCTTCTCGCCTCTGTAGGTACTCTTTCGGGGCCCAGCAGCTGATGACGCAGCTGATGATGGGTGGCTCGTGAACAGGCGGCCACGAGACTCGGAGTCGTTGTTTTGCAGCTGAGGCCTCCTTGTCTGGCCTCGGCTGTGACGCCTCCAGCCTTTCCGCACGTTGCACGAGCGTGGACTGTCACGTGACCAGTGAGACGCACGTGTACGAATAAGGCTACCTAAGTAAGGAGTGAAGGTAATCACAACCACAGCCACAAACCCAATCAAGATGAATCTCAACCCCAACGAGCAATTGGACCAATCTGCTTGCTCGGATGAACCGTACATCACCAAGATTCGCGTGACTTGCCGAAACTACTTTCCCCCCGAAATCGACTTATAGAGATTTTCGAACAGCTAAGGCCATGCAAATCAGGTCAAGGTGTAATTGTCAGGGAACAGAGGGATTTCTCACCCAACTTTCGACTTTTCTTTCATTCGACTCAAGTTCTTCGTACTTGGCATCAATTTGCTCTGTGTTTCTGTGTTAACAAGTCACGTCAAATGGTCGGTTGGCGCGCGAACCTTTGGTCACGAAGAGAGTTTCTTCAAGTCCTTCTTTGTCCAAGTCTTGGAGGAATCTAGTAGCGTGAAGATCATCACCTATCTGACTTATCTGGAAAAGAACAGCTTGAAATTCTCGTCCGTCAGCTTGCAGCCCATCCGAGACGTAAGGACATGTAATACTAACTCTGTGGTGGAAGCTTCAATTTCACCAAGCGTTTCCGGCAGTCGCGGATGACACTTTGTAGGGTCGTCCCCTTGTCCTCGCGGCCCGGCACACCATCAGTAATGATAAAGATGAGTACCGGACGGATTATCTGCGTCTTAAACACAAGATCGTCCAGGATCTTTGTCTTGAGACCGGAGGCAATCATGGTCCCTTGACGAGTCTGAACACTCTTTGTCATCTGACGAAGCTCCTCTTCGCTGTGAACGTTGTTGTCCGTGTCTGACGGCTTCTTGTGGATGAATCGCAGATGAACTCCACATTTGACCGGGACTAGCTTTGTGCAAATACGGCCAACGCGTGCCACAATCTCACTTTGGAGCTGCAGACGTGACTGGCCTTTACCGTTTTCATCTTTCCGAGAATTCATAGAAGAACTGTCATCTGTTTCGTAACATCATTAGCTGATGTTCATTGCGACTTGCGGTCGGTAGTTTGTGTCCCTACCACAGTAAATGATAGCCTGGTACATATTCAGGTTTACCAGCTTATCCATGTTCTTCTCTTCGGTATAAACCGAGATTCTGTCATCATTTTCATTCATCAAGATAAGAGCTTTCTCGACCACCTCTTTCACGATCTTGCTGTCCGGGGGGAGAACTTTGTCCAGTCCGTTGTTTTTGAGAAACTTATTTGCGCCTTGCTCAAGAGTTTGGGGGGGGTCTTCGTCGTGAGCTTTGTCTTGAGCTTTGTCTTGAGCTTTATCGTGATCTTTGTCGTGATCTTTGTCGTGATCTTTGTCGTGATCTTCGTCGTGATCTTCGTCGTTAATATCACTGCCTCTTCCCTAAGACACAAAGTCAATCACGAAGCTGTCAAGTGGCAAGCTAATTGATCCAAGAAGACATCATGACTTACCTCCTCCTGTTCTCGCTGAATCTCAACTCTGTAAACACTCCTGTGCCTGGACCTCAGTCTCCGTAGTCCAACTACCTCGTTGATCCACTCCAAGACATAAAGAATCAGACTCATGATCAGGTTGACAAGAGCGGTGACGACTTTTTCTCCGTCATCTCGAAACTGCATGACCTTCACTAGCTCGGGATTCGAGAGAACTTTCTGTCGAACGCGCTTCTCACAAAGCTCGGTTTTACCGCCATATTTGACCAAGACCTTGATCACTTTGCTGTCACAATGTCGTCGCTTGAACTCCTGTTCGAGAGGCGTGACGTCGGACATGAATGAGAACTTGACGTTGGCCTCATGACTGATCAGGAGCTTAGCAATTTCCGCTCTTCTGTCCCCTTTGCCAAACTCGGTCAAAATGAAGAGCGGTGTTCGGCCATGCGAGACATGGTCCACTGCAGCACCTTTGTTCAGAAGCAGTTGGACCACCTCGACATGCCCTTTCCATGCTGCTAGAGCAAGGGGGGTGAAGCCTGAGGGAATGTCGTGGGAACTGGAGCTCAGGTCGTTGATGCAGCAACTTTTCAGATACTCATCGAGGCTCACTTCCTCAAGGGTCCCAACCCACGAGTCGTGGTGAAGGCTCATATTTGGTAAAAAGGCTGTAAGTTCAAAATGAGAATTTGGGCTGATTCGCAGGTGCTTTGAATATGAAGAATGGTCGGGTTTGATACCATCTCTGAAGTGCCGCGAGCCCTGATCTTATACTCCGAACGACCCCCAACAACTATCAATAGACAACGGCAATCGAACCTCGACCGAGTCCATCTCTTCTGAGACCTTTGCGCTTGAAAGCCAGCACAGCCTCTTCTCATGCCAGGATTCGACGTGTCAATGTGCTGCTTTTCTTCGCCAAAGGAGGGTGACAGTATCCGTACATATCACGAAGTATTACTGTGTGAACTCCATTTGGCAGGTCCCCAGCCTCTTCGTAGAAGGCCTCTTCGAAGAAGGCAAATGTACGAGCAGGGGGCTCGAACGGCGATCAGCCGTTCTGCCGGCAAGCAGGGAGGGAGAGCCAGGTTTGCGTCCCGGCCAAGGGTGCGCTGCAACGCGCTGTAACGGGCCGTACATGTCCAAGAAGTCGGAACCAACGACAGGGCCAAATGATAGAGAGTAAGAGGTGACAGGATACAGAAAGAGAGCCAATGAAAGAGGGTGCCGGAAAAGGCCTCACAGTTATCGGAGAACACAGACGAGCCGTGTTGACTTTCTTCTAAGTCAACCAGAAGAAAATGATGCATGATCCATCATACATGTAATTCTGGGCGAAGCGTATCTAGAAACTCCCAAACTGGGTCATACATACGAAAGGATCGCGACGTCAGAGACAGGGATTAAGAACGAGCTGCAGCATTTCACGCTTGCAAACACATGCATATAGCATGATTCTTTCTTCTTTACCAATGGAAACGCCCATCGGCCGATAACAGCTCCCGATACTTGAACTATGGCAACCCTCATATGCCAATGGATGACGTGGCGGAACGCATGGATGGTGAAGTGGATGACAATATCTAGTCCCCCCCAAAAGACGCCTTGCTGCAGTAAGATTCACATTCGCACAGGAGCGTCGACCGCCTCAACTGCCACTCGATTCGCAATCTCATCACATCACAGGCCATTGCGTCCGAAAGGGGTTCAGTTCTACATAGCTATTGGCTGCTTAAGGAGAGCTTCATTAACAGTCTTGCGATATTATAGGTCATTGCCGCAGGAGGCAGTGTAGCCAAGGCTTACTGCATGGTCGTTGACTGTGCAACTTGCAGCGGAGCTATCGCACAATTCTCAAGATACTGGTCACATGAACAGGTTCAGCTTGTGTTATCCGCAAAGCTGTTGACTGCCAAACGTGCAGAAACATCACTGCGTCGTGGCATTTATCGCCGCAGGAAGTGGTCCGGGTGATTGTTTCTGTAAGACTTGTGGCTGACTATCCTGCAGCTCGAATGGCATTCTTATCACAAGACAGTTTCTTGTCTCGGTAAACAACTCAGCTCATGTTTTTTGTGAAACTATCGGCTGCTCGTACTGCCGCTCACAGATACAAAGCATAGGAATGAAAACGGCCACCCCCATATGCCCCCTCGCGCATGGACGGGTGCCTGTGATGCCTGCTCTATCGAGTTTGTACGGATCCTAATAAGACGAAATCACTCTTTCTCTATGAGGGCACAGAACGACCGAGAATGAGACTAATGATGACTCTCGAAGATGACATAGTGAAGATGACTGCCTCATACGCTGCGCAAATCCATTAAAGGCTACCGCAGGGCCTGTTCCATCAAGTATCTGCGGTTACTCAACAAGTCAAACTCACTGCACAAAAGAGCACGATAAGAGACAGAAGGAAGCTAAGGTAGGCTTCCTGATGTTACTACATGTAATAGCATTTATTCATTTCACGTCGAATCGCACTCGAGTGCTTTAAAAATGCCGTACTAGCTTGTATTCAGAAAGTCCAAGTTTATCTGAGTTGCTTAATTTCAAGAGAAACGCCATGTTCAGCTATAGATGTAGGCGTATGAATAGAAAAGAATCTTGCAGTCGAAACCGTGAGTGGTTCCCTCCCGACACTGGGCAGGAGTCGCCTCGGAGGAGACAGGTAGGTAGGTAAGTTCTGACCCCTAATTAGAAACCTCATCAACATGCCATCCCTACCTTCACCAAGACAGCCCTACTCAGCCCCAAGTCAACTTCACGACATCATCATAGAGATGTACGAGTCCATACGCACCAACAACGACATCTCATCTCTACCTACCCAACCTACAATACACCCTCACCCCCCAGCCCACTCACACCCTCATACCAAACCGGGGTATAAGTAGAAAAACAACGTAAAACCAGCCACTTCACCATGCCCTCCCCTTTAAAAACTCCCAGGAACAAGGACAGAAAGGGAAGCTGTACCCCTATACCGACCCGACCGATCCCCACCCCCCCCCGCCGTCGATATTCTCAAAGAACACGGGGATGAGAAAAAGAGAAAATACAAACACGCTTCCCCTTTCGCTTTTCAGCACGAGTAAGTCAACAAGTCGGATAAGGATAAGGATGAACAAGGGCGGGTGGGAAGGGGTTGAGGTGTGGCAAGTGAGGCGCGGTAGAAAAGACAATACAACAGGCCACCCCCCATCCAGAACAAGAGTCAAGTACACCAGAAAACGACAAGAGGCGGGAAGCAGAAAGACACAAGCGGAAGCCAGACTCTCGTCTACATGCCCTGATGCCCCATGATGCCGCCCATCCCCTGCAGGGCAGCCTGCTGCTGCTGCGGCGTCTGCTGCTGCTGCTGCTGCTGCTGCTGTTGTTGTTGTTGCTGCTGCTGCTGCTGCTGCTGCTGCTGAGCCTGCTGCTGCATAATCATCTGCTGCTGCACCCTCCGCTGAACCATGGTACGCTGAATCAGGTGCTGGGCCTGAGCAAACGACGTCTGCTTCATCTTCTCGATGGCTTCTGGCGGGATATTCTCGAACGCGCCGTACTTGGCCATGGCGCCCTGCAGCAACTTGGAGTAGTTCTGACGGGCGTGGCCTTGGATCTGCACCTGGATCGCGCTCACGCCCATCTGTGGTGGCATGCCGGGCTGCTGAGGTTGCTGGTGTTGCTGGGGCTGATGCTGTTGTTGCTGCTGCGGGAGTTGATGCTGTTGATGCTGTTGCTGCTGCTGTTGAGCCTGCTGCTGAGCCTGCTGTTGTTGAGCCTGTTGCTGCTGCTGCTGTTGCTGCTGCTGCTGCTGCATCTGCATCGCCGCGAGAGCCTGCATGTTGGCAGGGGAACCGTTCATCATCTGGCTGCTGATCTGCCTCTGCATCGGGTTGCCCATCCGGGCCAGATGCTGCAACTGCGCCTGCATCTGGGGACTCATCTGCCTGCCCTGTATCGCCTGAAGCTGCTGGGCGTACTGGGCCGCGAGCTGCTGCTGCTGCTGGGGCGTCAACATGCCGCCTTGAGGGTGTTGTTGGTGAGGATGCTGGGGATGCTGCTGGTGTTGGTGCTGAGGATGCTGCTGGGGATGTTGTTGCTGGGGATGTTGTTGGGCTTGTTGCTGAGCCTGCTGCTGAGCCTGCTGCTGCTGTAGGAGCATCTGGCGGTGCATCATCTGCATCATCTGCTGCTGAGCCTGAGGCGACATGCCCTGACCGGCCATGCCGTTCTGCATAGCTGCCATCTGCTGCTGCTGCTGCTGTTGCTGCTGCTGTTGTTGCTGGGCCAAGACGCGTTGCTGAGCTGCCATCTGGACAAATGCCTGAGGGTTGTGCTGGTTCATGCCCTGAGCATTCATCATCATGGCCTGCCCCATCTGCGAGTTCTGGGCCATCATGTTAGGAGGCGGGCTGGCCTGGCTCATACGCGGAGTCGCCACCATGGCGGGCCGGTTGACGGGCGTCCCGTGGGTCATGATGGGCGTCGAGTGCGGCATCCGAGGCGTTCCCGAAGGATGGCTCTGCTGGCTGCCCCGGGCCGACATGTTGTGAGCCATCGGGACGGCCATCTGATGGTTTTGAACCACCGATGGAGGCCTCGGGGGACTCGCCGCCATGCCCGAGTTGGCCTGCTGCATGGGAACGCTCCCTGCCATGGGCGACGACATGTTCTGCGGCTGCTGAGGCGTGCCTTGACGGATCACCGGCGACGAGGCCGGAGGCTGTGCCATCTGCGGAGGGAACCTCGGCTGTGCCTGGCCCTGCATGCCGTTGGGCATCCCGTTCTGATGGACGCCGTTTGGCATTCCTCCGGGCGCGACGCCGGGCTGGACGACCTGACCGTGCTGATTCGGGTTATTGGGGGGGTTCGACGCCGCCCGTGCTGCCATGGCCTGTCGCTGGGCCTCGGCCTGTCGCATCTGGTTGTCCCTAGCTGCGGTTGCGGCGGCAGCAGCGGCTTCACGACGAGACTTTTCTGCCTCGGCCTGTTGTCGCTGAATGGCCTCCTGCTGACGCTGCAGTTGAGCCCTTCGATCGGTCTCTTGCTGCTTGATCTTCTCCTGCTCTCTCTTTTCCGCTTGCTCCCTCCGAATCTCGTCGATGACCTTGAACCGCTCGAACCGGGGCTCAAACGTAGCCACCCCTGTCTGGACATCCCCGTCGGCTCCGTTTGCCGCCTGGGAACCCGGAGCACTGGCCAGCCTATCGTCCAAGACAAGCATGTAGCGTTCCTGTTCCGCCGCGGCGGCCTCGTCGGCTGCCATCTCGGCGATGGTCCTTTTCCGCGTCTTGGGCTGAGGCGGGGGCTCGGAATGCATGGACGAGGCCAGGATATCATAAAGAGCAATGGTCTCTTCGGCGCTCTTGGTCGGCTTCAGGTAGAGCGGCGGCGCCGTGGCCAGTAGAATCTGGCCCTCGGCGGCGAGGATATTGCTCGCGTCCAGCTCCATCTTCTCCCTCTTGGGTCGTTTCGCCGGCGGCGGCATGTTGGATGCTGTCGGGGTCGGAGGCACCAACGACAAGGGTGTCGAAGGCGGAGCCACGTCAGAACGCCCATCGCCCGCTCCCTTCGGTGTGTTGGCCTTGATGCGCAGGTCTGTCTGAAGGCTCTCCTGGGTGGGGTGCAGCACGATGGTGAACACCTTGGGCTGAGACGCGGACCTGGCCTTGGAGCCGTCCAGAGGAACATTCGGAGCGGGCATCCCTCCGTCGTTTCTCCGGCCCTCTCCCAGCTTCTTGGCCTCCATCTCCCGTTTGGAGGGTTCGTTGACAGCGGCCTGTCCCTCTTTCGGAAACGGCACGTATGGTGACGGCGTCATGCACTGGTTGTAGTTGTGAATAGAAGAAGGCACCACGGCGCTGGATGACGACTTGGGCGAGGATTTGTTTGCATCCTTGGGCTGGGCTGACGACTTGTAGTCGTGAACCTGTACAATCAGGCGGCCGCTGTAAAAGGGTACGTTGGCCTTGATGAAGTAATCGAGGAGGTCGTGGGGGATGGTTTTGCGGCGTAGGTGTTCGATGAAGATGCGCATCGGTGACTTGTAGGGGAAGACGCCGTCCTGGCCTTCGAAGCGGAAGTGAGTCGATTGCAGGTGCACAACGAGAGAGGGAGGCTGGCCGGCATGCTTCTTGAGGATTACATCTTCGGATACATCTAGAGAGGCCGCGTCAGCGTCATACACGAGATGAATGGGAGCGAGAATCATACTATATGGTAGAGGTTCCAGGGTCTGGGCGGCGTTGTCGGCAACCAGCGAGGCTGAGCGGATCCCGGCGCTGTTTCTTGATGGCCGTCCGGACGCTTGAGATGAGGCTTCCCGACGGGCGCGGTTGACAGGTCGGACAGTAGAGGCGGTGATGGAGCGGTCGCCAGCAGAGTTGGGGGGCTGCATGGCGCTCAGCGGCGGCTTCTTAGCCGACGCCATCGACGGGGAGGGCGACGAGCCAGACGGGACGATTCCGTTTGTAGGGATTCCAAGCGGAGCGGGACGTTTGATCTTGGCAGAGCCGCCATTCTGCTGAACAACGGGGCTGCTGGACGCCATGATGGCCAGGAGCTGTCTTGGCTAGTCGCGATGCGTCGCTCCCGCCGCTGGCAGCGCTAAGTTGTGAAGGCGAGCCAGGGCACGGTCATGGATATCGGTTCGAGAGAGCAGAGTCGAATGCAGGAGCTGGCTGAGGCGAGAGATGCAAGGTGCAAGTTCACGAGGGCGCGCGTTCGTCAAAGGCGTTTGCTAGGGCGACGAGAGACGAGACGGAGGGTGCGGCCGACGGAATCAAGGCAGAGAGCGTGCCTCGCTCTATAGAAAGAGCCTCTCTCGCTGAGTCACGCTAGGCAGACGAGATGCAGCGCACTGCGCCTGGCAGAGGGCGGCTGTTGTCCGAGGCTGGCTGCTCTCAGGTTGTCGTCGTCGTCCGTCAGTCGTCGTCGCTCTCCAGCCCGTCATGCGCCACGGCAGCCGCCCACGAGCCTATCAAGGGCGGGCGAGGCTGTCACGTGATGGCGCTTGCCTCGCTTGCCTCGCGCTGAGGGCCGCATTCTGCATCTGCATGCGCCACAACGCGCCACACGAGGTATTGGATACCGGAATGGGCTTTGAGAGGGGCGGTGGGGAGGAGGTATCGAGGAACACGAGAATTGTCCCAACACATCAACCTCGTGAGATGCGTCAACTTTGGTGGATTTACTTCCTCTCCCTCAGCTACTGTCTACATCAATGACCTCTTCCTTGAGCATGGCGTGCTGAAGCTTGCAGCGCGTGCATACTCTGCGAATCATTGAGTCCAATCACCTCTTTGAGCTCTTGAATACCGCTCACGCTCAGTCTTTGCCTTGCACCCGTCGAACCCAGTCATCGTGAACGCGGACGCCGTCGACAACGACGATGCCACGCCCACGGCCGACCTTTTCCGGTCTCTGCCACCACTTGTCGCTCTTCTCCGTCTCCGATTCGCTGTCCGCAAGTCCGCCCGATCCGCTCTCGGCTCCGACGACTAAGACGACATCATGCCGCAGCCACGTCTGAAGGTTCGCGACAACGCTTCCATTATCGCCGCTCAGCGACTCCTGCAGATAGACAATCTCAGGCTGGATGTGACGAAGTATATGTGTGTGTCCTGTCGCCGTGGTAAAGGGGAGAATCATGGCCTCCCTGTCTACAAGTCTGAGCGCCTGCGAATAGATTGCTCGAAACATGGAGCTGCCGCCAGAGGTCGCGGGACTGGCGCTTGTTAGTGCCATGACCACGGAGATATTATTGAGAGATGTCCTCACGGCGACGCCTTTGCCTCTGCCTCCGGGCTCTGCGCCTGGTCATGTCCGATATTGGAAAAGGACGAGCTCAGAGACGCGGCGGGCAGGTTGCTAGCCGTCGTTTCCAGCGCCGTATCCTTGAGCTCAGGTGCGTAGATCAAGACGTACAGCTTGATGGCTGTAAAGTCGTTATGGCGCGGTATATGCGACAGTATCGACTTCATCACCCTGTCAGCGAAGACTACGGGCATCAAAGATGAGAGACTCACCGCGTGTTCGTGAGACCCGACATCGTCCTCATCGTGAGAGACGTGGGAATCGGCAGATACGACGATGGCAACGGCCTTGCGCTTCTTGTTCCACGACGCCGCGGGTGGGCCCCGGTCCTTTTTTGCGTCGGCCTCCTCGGACCAGGGATTGTCGGAGTAAGGCTTGTCTTCTTCGCGGATAGAAGCCAAGGCCTTGCCAACCACAGCGCCCGCAGCAGCCACACCCGCAGCAACCGTCTTGCCGGTCGAGTCAAACAGCTGTTGCGGGCTTGGAGTCCGTCGCAGCGCGTCCGACACGCGGGCGCCCCAGCCGGAGCCGGCGCCTGGTACCACCGGGACCGGCGTTTCATGTTCATCGCGTCTCGCGGGGGCGACGTGGCGGGTAGAGGCGCCGTAGGGCGGATTGTCCCCGTAGTAGTCGGCATTATCGTAGTCTAGACCCGGGTCGTCCAAGTCGCCATCGTCCTCGCGTCGCTGACTCCATACCCAAGCAGCCACACCGACAGTGGCAACGGACAGAGTAATGGCGAGCGGCACCCAGTGTGTCCAAACGTTGCGTCGCGAAGATGCGCGGTCATAGCTGTCGAAAGGCGGCGCCATTAAGAGAGCTGTGGTCGCATCGCTCGGGGGGATACGAAGAGATCAATGGCCAAAGCGAAGGAACAAGAATCGAGATGCAATATCTCGAAATCCGGTGGCTGGAGAGTCAATATCTGTATGCGATCGAAGCTGTAGCAACAAGGAGCAATCAGCTCTCGGCCGGCGACGTCCAAGCTGAAGGTGTGGAGCCTAACCGCCGACCACCTCGGGAGGGTCCACTGTTACCAGCCAGCCACAGCACGTGAAAGCGGCCCCTCCCGGTAGCTGGGGATCATCGAAGCATCAGCCACACTCGCAGATCAACGTCACCGAGATTCTCACTTCTCGCTTCTCGCTTCTTATCATTCTGTCTATTAGTGTCGCAGGGAGATGGTTAGAATGCGGTGATGTGAGTAATGGGGTGTTGAACCCTTATATGGGAGCATAACGAGACTTCTTTTGCCTTGTTCATGCCTTAGAACGCACACTCTGATTCTCGAGCGAAATCCAACCGGTTCTACTGTGGAGGTGCCATATTACTGTCTTTGGGGATCAGGTTTAAGCCGCGTTGCTAGGGTACATTTTTTGGGACCGCTCAGGGATGAAAATTTCATCCATCTCTAAGGGGGGGCGAGTTCAAACCGATCCTCATCGTCTCGTTTTTACGAAGAGAAAATCCTACAAGGCTGGACGAGCTTGTACTAACAGCGTCACTCTGCTATACTTAAAACCCTTGACTCTCTAGCTCAGTATTCGATTCCTTTACGTTCTTTGCAAAACTGCTTAAAAACCCCATGTCGCGATCTAAACCGCCGCCTCGCAGCTCTCGTGAATCTCCTGGCAGAAAACGGAAAAGCGGACCCAACGTCCTCACCCCGCGGTAAGCGCTACTTATCTGCCCCGATTGAACGAAAGCTTCCTGCGAGGCCAAGCGTTCGATTCTCCTTGACGATCTTTTTCTTTCAAAAAGCCAGGGTGACGAACGAGACGGCACAGAAAAGGCTGTAGGCTTTGGCTGACAAATAGCGGATAAATATTCATCCACCCGACTCGCAGCTCTACTTTACTCTAGACCAAAGCCTCACGTCGCCAGAATCGACCTCGTCTGCTTCAGAGAAGAGGCACGTCCGCGTTATCACCTGTTCATGCGAGAAGAGGATCGACAAGTCAAGCGCTATCGCCAGCTCTCAAAATCACGGTCTGACTCATTGTCCGCCCGATATGCCGCACGCCATATCGATGGCCGCCACCGGCCTGCAGGCCATCATACTCTGCGGACCCGGATCTTCGCTGGCTACCTTTACTTCGGACCCAGACGAAAACCTCAAGGCCCTTCTCCCGATAGCAAATCGGCCCATGGTGTGGTATTCTATAGACTTTTGTCTCCGGATGGGCGTGACCGGTACGTTGATCGTGAAAGGCTGCTCACCATAAGAGGTTTCGTTTCGCTGATACTCGAGCAGCCATCACACTGATATGCCCTCCATCTGCCTCCGCCGCCCTCACAACCGCCTTCAACACAAATCCGTTTCTCACCGGGCTCCCTCTGCCTCGGCCTGACATCTTGGCCCCGGTCGGTCTCGATCAGAACACGGGCACGGCCGATATCCTACGCTTGCCACAGGTGCGGGAGCTCGTCAAGACGGACTTTATCGTTCTGCCCTGCGATCTCGTCTGTGAACTTGCGGGCGAAAAGTTGCTCCAGGCGTGGATGGTCAAGGCAGCCAGCCTGACTGAGATACTTGGCGTCGGCAGCTTGTCCAATGGAAGCCAGACTCGGCACAGCGGCGGGTTAGGAGTGTGGTTCAACACCAAGACGGCGTCGGCAGCGACGCCAAGAGTCAAGGGCGAGGAAACGGACCTTATCGCCACCGCACCTCTACCGTGGTCACCTACAGCTGCACCGAAAGAGTCGGTATTTCCGAACTTGTCGAGGCTCGTGTACTCGATGCCTACAGATTCCATCAAGGATATGATGGAAGAGCAGAATGCGTTGCCCATTCGCAAGAGTCTCCTCAGGAAGCATCCCCGGGTGCGCATACGCGCCACGCATAGAGACGCTCACATATATATATTCCCGCGCTGGGTGTTGGACTTTGTCCAGGCAAACGATCGGCTCGAGAGCATTGGCGAGGACGTCGTCGGCTGGTTGGCCAAAGCAGCCTGGCAGACGGGCTTGGCGGAGAAGCTTCACCTCGACACGCTGCTGCGGGAAGCAGGGGATGATTCTGGCTCGACGTCAGGGGAGGCATCCTCGCCACCGGAAGCGAGTCCGACAAAGGAGAGCAGGCCCAAGAGGTGGTCTCTGGTGAGGACAGTGACGGCAGAGGTCAGACAGGCGCAAGAGAAACGCGACGCATCGAAAGAGTGTCAGGTGCCGGCAGTAGTGGCATATGTGCACCCCTCAGAGGGATCAGGGAGTGAGCTGCTGATCCGTCGGGTGGACACGCCGCAGCTGCTGCTGGCAACGTCACTCCAGCTGGCCAAGCTACCTTCGACGGAAGAAGGCGGATCGTCACCGTTTGCGCACGCGAGAAAGGTTGCCTACCCCGAGGGTGTCAAGGCACGGACGACCATCACCAAGCAAGACAGCCTCATCGGCGACAACGTCACTGTGGAGGAGAAGACGTCGATCAAGGAGACGGTGGTGGGGGCCAACTGCCAGATTCAACAAGGAGCCAAGCTCTGGCAGTGTCTACTGATGGAAGGGGTCGTGATCGGCAAAGGCTGCAAGCTCAGCAAGTGCATCCTGGGCCGTCGGTGCGTCATCGGCGAAGGCTCGGTTCTGACGGACTGCGAGGTGCAGGACAACTTGCTGGTGGAGGCGGGCAGTAAGTCATGTTACCCCCTTTACCCTTTACCCTTTACCCTCTTTTCCTTTGGCCCTCCCTCCCTCCCCCATGTCCTCTCCCCCTTTTCCCCTGACGCCGTCCACGTGCGAGAGAGGAAGCTAAGCAGACGACGGCGGCAGCCGAGGACAAGGACAACAAGCTCATGAGCTCGAACCTGGAGGCCGATGTGGACGAGGTAGCGCCGGAGGATGGGCAGGAAATTACCGCGGCGGCGGACGAGGCGGCCCGCTAAGCAGGCCAAGGTCAGACAGCGGCGAGGTACGGGCGAAGCCATGGCGGACGCACGTCCGGCCGAAGATGGTCGGTAGTGGCTGGGACACGGCCTGGAACAGCAGCCAAGCAAGACCAGACGGGCGGACCGGTTGGTTCCCACCAAGGCGGCGCCGAGAGACGGCGTCAGGTCCGGGGGAACCGAACGTGTGGGTGGTGGGTGTGAAGAGCGAGAGAGTCGTTCCAGGGGGGGGACTTGATGACGAACGAGACGCCATGTAGGTAGGCAAGTAAGTCTACGATCCAGGAACTCTTGTGCCGATGCGAAGATGGTCAGCCTGCACCTTCGTTTTTCCCTTGGGCTGTTGTTCCTTTTGGCCCTTTCCTGTATTGATACCGTTGCGACTGGACTTGTCTACACACCCTCTCGGGCAAAACCAGATGAATCATTTATTTGTTTTTTTGTTTTTTCCTGCTGATGGCAAAAGGCGTCATGCACCCGTACAGATGGACAGACATACATACATAAGTCGTGTGTGCGTGCGAGGTGGTGTGAAGGCGTGGCAAATGGCTCCGTGATAGCCGGCTCCGACCACGCGATGCTTGCAGGTCTCCGGCTAGCGGCTATGGAGAGGGAGGGTTTTTGAGCGTGTACGAGGGAAGGCCGAGGTTGGGTGATGAGGAGGCTTGCCGTTGTGCTGGGACGGGCAAGGGGGTGTGTGTGAGTGTGTGTGAGGTTTCCGCCGGGGCTCGTATCTATCTTGAGGAAGGCTGCGGAATCGTACGAGGGAGTGTGGCGGTTACGTGTGTGTGTCTGTCTGTATCTCTGTCTATATCATACATGTCTTTGTATGTTTGTACGTGTGTATTCGTATGTCTGTCTGTATGTCTGCATGTATGTATGTATGTATGTGTGTCTGCCTGTTGTATGTCTGTATTATGTAGGTATGTGGGTATTTGTCCGAGTGAGGGATGGAGAGACTTGGCTTGATATCGTGTGGGAGGCTACGAATATACTCACAAACATACGAGTATTCGTAGGCTGGTCGGCATATGGATGGATGGCATTTGTGTGGCTGGGCCCGAAAGTCAATCAGGGGAGGGAGGGGGCATGTCGTGCATGTATCGACGAGTATTACACGCTTGTTCTTGTGCATAAACGTGCGAATATCTACGAACAGGCTAGAAGAGATGGTTGGACTGGAGAGACGAGTTAGTGCGTACATACAACGTCTATGTGTGTAAGTGTGTATGTATGTGTGTGTATATGGATGCATGCTAGTTGTATTCGTACATACTCGGTAGGTAGGAGGGTGTGCTGGCTATCGGGGCCTGCGCGCGCGAGAGCCGGCGTTTCAGACTCGTCAGCTGCCATCGGAACTGGCGGCTGGAGGAGATGAGGGCGGCCGGTACCGCGCTGGGGCGTGGACGGTATAGCTGGCTGGCTGTGATATAGCCTGGTGGTGGAGAAGGTCGGTTGCCGGACCGCGTGGGCGAGGCGTGTGTGTATTTATTCGGTTATACATACATCCATGCATACATACATGTTTGTATGTTGGTACGAGCGGGTATCATCAGTATGTATGTATTCACGAGTACGTGGCGACGACAAGAGCATGAGAGAGGATGGCGTCCGGGACAGGGGATAGAGCTGCAGAGATCAAGTGTCGTCAGCTTTTATAAGGTTACCTTGCCGAGTTGACGCCTTGTCCGGCCATGGATCCTTGTCCTTCAAGAGTCAGGGCCTGACCACGACGCTGGGATGCCTATATCATATAACTTTCCCTGCCTACGTATTGGCCCCGTCGGTGGCTGCCGTCCGAAGCCGACTCTGAGGCTGGGACAGGGATCCCGTCGCCTGTCAAGTGTCAGGCTATCTTGCTTGCCACTCGACCTTGGCAGCCCGATCCCGAGATGGCCCTGACTTGCACGTATCAAGACGCATGTATATGAGTCTGTGCGAGGCCGATATCCCACCCATCAGTCCAGTTTTCTCGGCCTCTGTCCGACAGCCGTGACAGGGCACCCAACCGAATGGATTCATCTTCCCACTCTTTATTCCGCTTTCTCTTTTCGAAACCCCGGTCTATCCGCAGGCTTCCGATTACCGCTTGTGGCCTCCGTTCTTCCGCCATCTTCCCTGCTTGTTGAATGCCGGCAGCCGCGTTTCACAGCATGGGCCCCGCGACGTTACATCTGGCCTTCTAGAAGGTTGGTAGGGCTCGGTTCGGGTGTTTTTTGCGTTGGGAGTTGGGAGGTTGGGTGCCGAGCTTGCTGTAGTTATGTCAAGTGCCGGGCTGCCATTGAACGAACGGACGGGCAGACACAGACGGATAGACTCACGTGCATACAGGACGCTTATCAGAGAGATATTCTTTCCGTCTATCGATGATATAGGTTGCATGTAGGCAGCTGAATGGTGGCACAGCGTCCCCGGCTTCACCGTCAGTCCTGGCTTCGCAGACGAGAGGCGGTTCCGGGCGGCGATTTGCTCTCTCTCGCCTGATTTACTTTTTCTCCTTCTTGTTTCCTTTTTCACCTACTAGGTCGGCTACATGGGGGAAAACTCCACGTGCCCAATGACCTGCATTGAAATGGATTACACACGTTGGCGCCTACCTATACCTACATGCTTCCTTGGCTCGACAGCTAGCGGATGGAGATGCCTCGGTTTCGTTTTCGACCGGGGTGTCTTCCTCCATCCCGATGCTTGAAGCTGCTGGCGGGGATAAAAGGGGGCCAAGGATTGGGAGAGGAAGAAGCCGTGCGTGAGATAACGGGCAGGGATCATGACGTGGGATGGGAGGGCGGTCGTGGCTCGTACTACGCCTTGGTACGAGTTGCTTGGCTTGTACGATTGCATGAACGCGCGGTGGGTGAACGGTCGAAGGAGAAGGATACGCCAGATCCATCCGACATGCAGAGGCAGAGGCAGCCGCCCACGTCGTATCCGAACCGGACATTGTGTGTAAGTAGGTAGGTATAACAGGCGGCTACCTTGGAGAAGTGGAACTCGTGGCAAGATCCATAGCAGCTCAGCCATCGAGATGTGCATGACGGTTGATTTTCATTATCCAGAATATCACTCCCCCAAGTCCGCCAAGAAAGCCTGGCCTGCCTCGACCGGGTAGCGGCGGGCCGGTCGGGCTCCGGCCGGGACCCACCACCGGCTCGGCTCGGTGGAGTCCGGGACTCGGGAGAGTTTAATGGGCGGAAAACTGACAAAAAGCTGCGCAAAGCAACTGCGACGAGGAACGGAGCTCAGGCAGAGTAGGTGCAGGCGGACGGATGAGAGGAAGTGGGAGAAGGAGAGCGAGATGCAACGTCGAGCCTGAACGGGCCGCTGCGGGGAGGAAAGGAGGGGGGAGAAGAGGTTGGGGGGGCCGTCTTTTGACTTTTCTTCTTTTCTGGCTGTTCCCCGCAAGGAGAGGAGGGCTGGCTGTGGTGTTGAGAGTGGGAGGGTTCGTCACTGGTTACCGCGTGTGACGAACGGGGGTCTCGGGATAGCTCGGGAGCGAGGGGGATGATAGGATGGTGATGAAGACGTGGGAAGAAGACAAGAGACGGGCGACACACACACGAGCTGCGTCTACGGCTAAGAACAGACGTGACGACGAGCAGGGGCGAAAGGCTAAGATCAATATAAAGGGCAGAGTATCGGATTCAGGGGCAAACAAGGGGAAAGGGAAAAAGGGGAAATGCCATGTTGGTGGGAACGGCAGATGGGGATGAGAGCCGGACTGTGGAGACGGAGCGGAAGAAGATGGAGGTGATGGGAGATGGGGAGAGCTAGGCTGCTAGAGCTGGGGGGGGGGGTGTGGTATGAGTGAGGGTGTGAGGTCTGACAAGATCGGGTGCAGAAGGCCATGATGTATCCCTCTCGGTCTCGGAAAGGCATCGGGGGGGCGTGTCTGATTGCGTGCCAAGACGGGTCTCATGCTCGGGCCCGACCGTCGACCTCTGTTCTGTCGAGCACAGGCCCTTTATCGTGCCTGTTTAATTGCAGAACGCACAGGGCGCGGCGACTCTGACGGGAGCTCCCTTGTCAGCTGGATGGGCAACTTGACAGGCGGCTTATAGCCACTCCCCCCGAAAAGGGGACGAGAGCGGGGGGCCAAAGAAAGATGTGAGGTCCGTCACTGTCAGTCATGTTTCAACGCCCACCCATGTTGGCACCATGACGGGAGATTTTGCCTTTCCGACCGTCTGTATCATTGTTTCGGTCCCGAGGCCATGCCGATTGTCATGGGTTTTCTCTGAGCGTTGCAGTTTCGTTGCAGGTTTTTGATGTTGGTGTCGTGTTGATGGAATACGAGGCTCTCTGTGGAAATGAGATGCAAGAGTGAGGGTAAAAACTGGAGAGGGGATGGCTGCCTACGGGCGAGTGTGGGTTGAATGGAGAGCTTGAAGTCGAGTCGACGTATGTAGTATGAATGTGTTATGCACGAGGGCCATTGCGTCTTCGACACGTTTTGTCTCTGTCGCCCGTGTCTTGTCCCCATTTCAGTCAAGCTCTCTCTCGTACGAATACATACATACATACATACAAATACCCGTCGCAGCTCGACGCCTTGACCCGTTGGATGGCTGGGTCTTTAGCCTTTTCCCAACCGCTTGGCAGAGCCCTCCCCCAGTTTCGGCTCCATGTCGCGCCCAAAGTGGACGGGGCATGACATCACGGGCTGTCTCTCCATGAGAAAGGGATATGCGACTCGTCAGATGACGACAACGAGGTCGAGAAGAGGGAAAAAGGAAAGGGGCGAGGTTCGAAGACGACGGTGTGGAAGAAGCAACTTCCATTATTAACGCGACGGAGAAAGAAGAGTGAAACAGAGACCGGCGTAACACCGCATGCACCTACTTTACATACATTGACACGCACGCACGCACACATGCGTACATAGACATTCATGCACATGTCCGTAGCCTCTCGGACTGTTATGTGCTTGGTGTCCGTCTTCCCTATTTTTAGCCCGTTGGCCTCTCCCGGACAAAAAGATGACGACGGAATTCCAACAAAAGGCGGAGACGCAATCTCGACAATGGCCCATTGTCCGAAATCCGGGCCCCTTCCTTTGTTTTTCGCACAACGAGGCGGTTTGGTTACAGTCGACGCTTGCCCCGAAGGGGGGTTACTGCGGCGCACGTTGGGAGCAGGGATTGCCTCTTTGGCGCGGAATTTGACGGATGGGGGAGGAAAAGGAAGCATAACGGGTGAGGGAAAAGGAAGAAGACGCCGTTTGATTACGTGCTTGTGGCGAGGCGTTGCAGGATTGCTATTTGAGATGGCGAGGTTGTCTTGGAGTTGGAGGCTTGGACGAACATGTCCGGATTAGAGAGAGAATGGCGCCGAGATGGAGAGCAGAGAAAGAGAGAAGGATACACGAAGAGAATTACATACATGGAGAGAACCGTTTAAAGTCAAAAGAACGGCCTGCGACGGCGCGGTCCCTAGAATCGTACGGCGATTCCATACATGCAGCGAGAAGCAAAGAGGGCAAAAAAACAAAAAGATGGGGGCGACCACGACGAGAAAAGCTTAATGCCGCTGCTCGTGCGCAGACCGCGCCATGCGGCCTTTGCTATGGGTCGATTCAGCCAGCCTCTCGGAAGGTCGGGGATGGACTCGAGGCGAGGAGAGCGCGCTGGGCTGTTGGACAGAGAAAGGAGGAGGAAGAGCCGCTTGGTTTACAGCAATGTTTGTGTGTACAATGTCTGTATGGATGGATGGATGTAGAAGTCTACAGGCTGGTACGAATGGATGGGGCATGAGATGAGCTTCACGGTGGGAAATCCAACCCAAATTCTGCGGGATGGATATTACACGGCCCCTCCCCCCCCCCCCCCCCCCCCTTTCGCTTATCGGCCCCCGCCGCTCTGTTTCTGACGTCCCGCGGAAGAGCCTCTCTAAGGGGGAGACGCCCGACGGTCGTGGTCCCCGGACCGGCACGGGGGGGGCGGGGGGGGGGGGGGTGGGGGGTGGGCGGGGGCGG
>NJES01000389.1:0-17571 GCA_002591395.1 Ophiocordyceps camponoti-rufipedis | reverse complement strand
GCCAGGTACCTGGCATCGATCTTGTAAGGATGGCGGCTCCCGGACGTCAACAGGAGCGTAATGATGCAGACGGGACCGCCATCGTCTCCCGTAGAAGCTGTGTGCCTGGTGTCGTCCTGGGCCGGGCCAATAGCCGCGATGGACTCACGCCTCTGCTTAGAAAGCGCGTCCGGATCCCTGTCTTTGCCCTTTGACGTGTCGGTGGTACTGGCGGTAGGGGGCGCAGCATCGACAGCGTCACTGGAAGGAGTCGAGGGCGCGGCCTCGTCGGCGTCGGCGTGCCGAGCCATGTCCTCCATAGGGACGGCGTCTCCGACGGGGTCAGGATGCGGAGCGGCACCCGACGACGAGCTGTTGCCACCGCTCATGGTGGAATCCATGCAGATCGGACAGGTGTAAGATATCGCACCGCAGAAGAGCGTCGGGCGGGACGCGACTCAAATCATAGATCCGCGGCACGTCGGAAAGGGGGATTAAAGCGAGAGGTTGGGCGGCCTATTGATGCGCGATGGCCGGGACGGGAAAGGGAGATACGAGGTGTGCGCTGGTCGAGTGCCACCGAAGCAAGCAGCAAACCAAGGCAGGCAACAGCGACCGACGAGCAGAAGATCCAAGGGACGACGCAGAAGGGGGAGGAGGAGGAGGAGCAACGGAGAGCCCATGAACGTATGAAGCAGGATCTAATCGACGCGCGCGAGGCGGAAGGGTGAAGCGGGAGGATGATTCGGGAGGGTCCAGGACGGGAGGGAGGCAGATCGCGTGGCTCGCGAACGGGGTCGGGGCTTGGCGACCTGCAGACGGACCAAGAGGTCGAATGGATCGTCAGCCAAGTCGAGAAATCCTCGAGCAAAGCTCGGTTACCAAGGTGCAGAATCAGTTTTAGTTAAGCTGGCCCCGGACAGAGACCGTCGTCGATTTTCGCTAGCGGCGCTGCGAGCGGAACGTCTTAGGGCGAAGAGGATGAGACACGACCGGAAGGAGGAGAAGGGAAGGGGGGGGGAAAGGAAAGGGAAGGCCGTAAGAAGAGGAGGAGGAGGAGAAGACGGATTGATGGTTGGATGGGATGGGACGGTTGGATGGGATGGACGAGAAAGAGGAGGTGAGAGAGGCGCAGCCAGCGGAGGGCAGCACGGTTTCAAGCCAGCCGGGGCAGAGGGCTTAGGTCCCGTGTACCTTGCATGTGGACGAAGGGGACCAAGGAGACGAGCCCCGAGGCGGTACCGTTTGCGGTTGGCGGCGCGGGCCGAGGCACACGCAGGCACATGGTTGGCAGGTATCGCCGCGGGAGCTGCTCAGGTACCCCCTACGCGCCTCTCGGCCGGGAAAAAGACGCCACGTCTCCAACAAACAAGGCCTGAATCCGGCCTTTGACGCTGCTGCTCCCCGCGCGCACAGGGATTTGATGACACCGGGGCAGATACATTGGATAGATAGGTATCCGGTATACCTAGTAGGTAGGTAGGTAATCTACAGTGTTGACGAGCTAACAGGGGGTCTATCTCGGGGGCTTAGGTACCGCGTGCGCGGTTCGCGTGGAGGAGGACGAACGAGGCGGAGAACAAGGGAGAAGACGGGGAAGAAGACGGGGAAGAAGAAGGAAAAGAAGACGAGGCATACGGGGAAAAAAGAAAACAAGCGAGCAAGAACAAAACCATGTCGCAGAACAAGATGAAGGGTCGTGACGGCCAGGTGCGTCAGCGAGATGGCATGTCTCGGCCAGCCGTTACGCGCGTGGACGGGAGCCAGAGTCGCAGCAGCAGGTAGATTAGGGAGCCAGCCTCCTCCCCATCATCGTCCCATGAGGTCACGCCAGCAGGTCGCCGTTCAGGCCCTCGTCCGCCGGTCGCATCCCCGGCTGCATCATGACCGACTGAGCCGTCTGAGCGTTCACCACGTAGCCCGCGACCCCTCCGCCGTCGTCGATGCGCATGGCCGAAAAGTAGGCATCGGCATCCGTCAGGGCCCGTGTCAGGTCGCTCTCGCCCGCCGCCTCCGGCTTCCGTCCCTCGCCCGTCGTCGTCAGGCTGGGCTGCTTCTGCAGCGCCGGAGAGTCCTGCAGCTTGCGGGGCCGCGCCGACCGGAATACGGCCTGCACCGGCTTCAGGTACACCGTCGCCAGCGTGCCCACGTTGAGGCACATCTCCTCCAGCGTCGCCGCCTCCAGCTGCTCCGCCTCGGCCGTAATCGCCGGCTTCGGGCCCATGACGATCTGCTTGGCCGCGTTGACGTCCGTCGATAGCAGCCGCCAGTACATGTAGGCCCGGTCTCGCAGGTCCGGGTTGTCCGTCTCCTCCGTCGCCCACTTGAGCACCCGCGGCACCAGCTCCTGTCCCTTGGTCGGCCGTTGGATAAACAGCTTGACCGTCGCCGTCAGAAGCGCCAGTTGCACCTCGACCGTCTCCTCCGCGAACGAGTACAGAAAGTCCTCGAGGAGCGCGTCGCTGTTCTCTATCCGGTCCGCGTACTGCCCAATCACCCACACCATGGCCGCCTTGGCCTCGGGCTCGTCCAGCGAGTCGAGATGCTCGCACAGCGTGCCAATGATCGACTCGTACTGGTTGGGGTATTTGCGAAAGATGTTTCGGATCACCACCGTCGCCTCCTGCACAATATACGTCACCTTGGTCGATACCAGCTCCAGCAGCACGTCGATGCACTGCCGCGCCGCCGGCTCGATCTTAATGGCCAGCTTGCCAATGGCCCGCACCGCCTTGCGCACAAAGTGCACGTCAATCTCCGTCGCGTACTCCCGGAGCTCCGTGAGCACCTCGTCGATGTTGTTCTCGTTGGCCAGCATAAAGATGAGCTCCAGCTTCGTCACCTTGACGTAGATGGGGTCGTTGTACTTGCAGAAGAAGACCCGGATGTCGTTCTTGAGCACCTCGGGCCGTCGCTGCAGAATGAGGAGCGCGTTGCGCAACGCCAGGTACTGCACCTCCGGACCCTTGGCCAGCAGCGTCACCAGCGGCGGCGAGAGCTTCTTGCAGAGAGCCGATATCTGCCGCTGGTCCGACATGTAGTTCATCAAGTACAGCATCACCCGGATGCAAGTCAGCACCACCGACGAGTTGGAGTGAGACAGCCGTGGCGAGATGCGCTCGGCCAGCAGCATCGCCTCGCCCGTCTCCTGCGGCACGTACGACATGAGCGCCTCCAAGATGTATGTCTGGCCCCATCTACAGGCCAGGTATCAGTCGTCACGATCCCATGCGTTGGGGTGAATGAACTAACTCGGAGCAGTCCGGCAGGATCGATACCATCTTGGACGCATTGTTGTAGTCAATGGTGAGCTTGATGGTGTCGCTTCGTTCCCAAATGTCCATCAGCGCCGCGAGCGCGCTGGCCACAACGGTGGGGTTATCGTCTCTGAGCAAGGCGTTGAGGCGATCGATGAGGTCCGACTTCTCCACCTGTCGATCGTGGTCGTACAACTTGGCGACACAGAAGGCGGCCGTCTTGCGCACATACGGGTCTGTGTCTTTGAGCATCACCCTGACGATCGGTACGGCTGCTTCGACGAATTCTCGGACGTGTATGTACGCCATGGTGCGCAGAGCCAGCGCTCGCACGAGGGGGTTCGGATCGTCCATGTCCTTCCAAGCTCAATCAGCCATCTTTGTGTCCTCGTCGGAGACGGTGGTGCTACTAACCGTTTCCAGGTACGGGATGGCTTTGACAGCAATGTCCGGCCGCACGCGAGCGTAGTTGACGAGATAGAGGAAGCTCCTTTGCGCGCGTCAGTGCGGCAACCCACATGACCCGTCCTGCGCACGTACATCTTCTTAATCTCCAGACTGGGAATCGTCATGCAGCCGATAATGTCGGGGAACAAGGCGACCATGTCGTTGTTGCTCATCGTCATGTTGGCGACGATTCTCTTGAGAGCAATCTTCTTGGCCGAGTGATTCTTGTCCTTCTTGCCGCCGCTGTTGAGCTCGACCCGCAGCTCCGTCACTTTTCCCTGTTGACCGTTTAGCCTCTCGAGCCCCAACGAGGCGGCATGCATATCGACGAAGAACATGGCGCCATCGACTTTGGACGTCGAGGTGAAAGAGCAGCCCGTTGGACAGACAGTGCGATCGAGCGAGGGCGCCAAAGGCTGAGGCTGGAGGCTTACTCGAGAGAAGAGCTTGGAATCACCGCCCCCATCCTTGGCCGACATGGTGGCAGCTATTTATACCGTGCTGCCCGACTTCTGGTGTGGGATGGGACCTTGCTCGGGGCGGCCCGTCGACCGCGGGAGGTACCGAATGCGCCACCTTGCTGAGTTCGGATGCCCAGGGCGCCCAGGCTCTCGTACTTGTGTGTGTGTGTGTGTAAAGGGCTCTTCGCTGTAGGTATCTCTTCGCTGTATACAGCCCGGCTCGCGAAGAAGGGCCTTCTCCCCAAGGGGAGGGGGTGAGGGGCGGCCAATTAGCGGTGCGGCGCCTGCGGCTTGGTGTGGCTCGTCACAGCCTCGGCGTATTCGGTAAAGGTGACGAAGCGTCGAGCCGCGTCCGCCAGCAGCGCAACGACTGGAGGTCGCCGAGGCAGTGGACCGATGGATAAGGATAGGATAAAGTGAAGCGTTGACGCTTGGATGCCACGAGGCGGTTGAGAAGCGGGTCCGGGGATTCCCTAGTTACGTCAGCTGTCTAGAAAGCTACCTGCGGATCATCGGCTAAAGGTGCCATTTGTCAAGCTGTCTGCTAGCGCTCAAGTTCCATCGGAGCCCTTCCTCCGTTCCCCGAACCTCGCTCGCGTCATCGGCCAGGTTCGACACGCGCTCACATCAACAGGTGTTGCGCTTTTGCTCCTCCCTACCAAACCATGGATTCGTCCGCTCTCACGCCTACGCCAGCCGTTCCGCCCTGGATCATCCAGCTCGAGGCTCCGCCGGCGGGCCGCAACCGCGTGCCCGGAATCCCGGACCCGCCGGGTTACTCCAACACGTCCGGCTCCAAGGTGAGAAGCCTTCTTCCACGTCAACGGCAGCTCTGATAGACGAGACGCAGAAAAAGGACCCGAGATCTCAACCGAAACGGCCGGCTCCGACGCAAGAAGAGATGGAGACGCTCAAGCTCAAGAAGGCGTGGGAGGTGGCCCTTGCGCCCGTCAAGTCGCTGCCCATGACGGCCATCATGATGTACATGTCGGGCAACTCGCTTCAGATATTCAGCATCATGATGGTCTTTATGGCTTTCAAGAACCCTCTGGTCGGCTTGATGGGCACGAACCAGGCCTTTGAGAAGTTTCGGACGGATGGCAACGAGGCTAAGCTGCTGCAGACAAAGATTGTCTACGTCGCCATGCAGCTAGTGGCATTAGGCGTGGGCATCTGGAAGGTCAACGCCATGGGTCTCTTGCCGTTCGTGTCCCACACTGTCTTTATGAACCGCAGGCTAACAAGAGGAACAGGACGACTCGGTCGGATTGGCTCATGTGGGAATCTCAGAGGTTGTCTGTGGATCGGGTCGTCATGGCCTTGTAAGTGAAGATTTGTCGAACACAACAGTCATTTCGATGAACATGGGAGAAAGCGGAAAAGAGGAGTTGGGATTATTAGCTTGATATCGAACGCCACTGCTATGCATTTTGCTCTCTCAATTTTTTCTTCCTCTCCTCCTTACTTCTCCAGTGACCTAGTCCGGCTTTCCCTCTCCCGAGTGCGGCCAGCCCTTTCAGCCCTCCAGCGTGGACCGCATTTCTCCAATACTCTCAGACCGGCGAAGCAGGCTACCATGAGTAGGGCCAGCAAGGTAAAGCACCAGCCCCGACCCATGGCGTTGAGCATGTACTGGATGACGGCCGTGGCGGCGGCACCAAAAGAGCAGCGTACCAAGTTATTGGCAGCCGCGGCAGTGGCTGTGGCGTCCGGGTTAAGGTCGACGATGAGCGTGTTTAGCACGCTGAACGAGGTCGGCACGAGCATCCCGATGACGAAGAGGAGCACCAGCGGCACGGCCACATTCGTCTCAGCCTCTAGAGCCCATCCCCAGCCGATGAGGGCGACGGCTCCTACCAGCAAGGCGGGATAGACGAGCTGGATGCGGGCCGTTTCAATGGGAAATGCGATGAGGTCCTCCCTCTTGGTACGGCCCACCGCCAAGTCGCCCCGTCGGCGGGCGATCCTGCGATAGTTCCAGTCGACGACGTAACCTTGAACGAGGCTGGCCAGGCAAGAGCCGATACCGTAGGGTAGGTAGCAGAGGCCGACCTCGAGCTCATTGTACTGATAGATGGTTCTGAAGATGGTCGACAGCGTGGCGGATACGAGGATGAAGTTGAGATAGATGATGGCGGATACGAGTAAGATGAGGCCCTCCTCCTTACGGAAGACGACGTGAAGCGTCCGCAGTGGGTTTGGGAGCCGCAAGTGGACCTTGGGCGCCGTTTCTGGCCGTTGATTTTGACCTCGGCAGCGGATCAGGTCGACCAGGGTCATGTTCCATGGCGGCGGCGGAACGGAGCCGTTGCCGACGACGGCCCGGCACGTCTCCGGCACCCACAAGATCCAGGGGACGAGCCAAACAGAGACGAAGACGGCACAGAAGCAAAAGATGGACGGCCACCCAAAAGATTGGCCCAGGATGCCTCCGAGAACCGGTCCCAAGGCTGGGCCGAGGGTGGCGCCGGCGTTGATGAAGCCCATGTAGACGCCCCTCTCGCAGGGAGAGGCCAAGTCGGCAACGACGGCATAACTGAGAGCCAGCGTACCGCTACTGCCGGCCGACTGCAGGCAGCGGAGGACGAGAAGGGCGGCGTAGTTGCGCTGCAGGGCGAGGCCGACGTTGGCGAACAGGTAGATGGTGAAGGCGACGGTAAAGGCGGGCCTTCGACCGGCCATGTCGCCAAAGTCGCCAAAGACGGTGGGCGACAGGCCCTGCATGACCATGTAAGTCGTCAGCGTGAGGTTGATGAGCGAGATGGAGACGTCGAGGCTGTCGGCCACTGCGTTGAGGACGGGAAAGTAGATGCTGGCCGTCGTGGGCGAGACGATGCTCGAGATGGTCACCATGGCCATGATCCATCTCCGGGTTGGGCGCGAGAAGGCGCTATACGGCGGATCGGAGTCGAACGAGTCCTCATGCTCCGGACGACAGGGCCGCTCCGGATCGGCGTTGTCGGGAGGGTGTTGGGCCTGACAGATATCGACGTCCATGCTGCCAGTCGGAGTAATCTTTAGTTCTTGTTCCTGATGATTTTTTTCTCTCTGGTTCGTCTTTGGCACCAGCAGGCTCGACGGGCCGACGGCTAAGTGTTATCTATCTCCAGGAGAGGCGGTCATCAAGTCCCGGACCCCCGGCGTGGTCGTCACGCACGGCATGGGGCATGGGCAACTCGGCAGACTTCCGTCGGCAGCAACCAAGGGAGCACGGCCAGGTTCCGAGGACGAGATGCAGGGCATCGCGAGCGTCATTGGCCGCGGCACTTTGATGCTCGTCCGGGGCATCTGAAGAGGGGGCGAGAAGGCGACCGGCATTGGTACGAGGTAGGGTCGAGAGGTAGAGATGGACCTGTCACCTACCTGTCGGGCTGGTATACGAATATTGGATGATTCGTACAGCGAAGAGGTGAGAAAGGGGTATCCCGGAAGTAGCAGCTATTCCCGTCATCCACGGACCTCGGCTCCGCTACGGCTGGACTGCGTCGGGGCATGAGGACCGAAGACCAGTACGGGCACTGACACGGTGAGTGAACGGGAAGGGCACAGCATGTTGCTGACGATGCTACACTACCTGCCTACGAATATGTAGGTAGGTATGTATGTCTGATGGCCCACGCAGCTTGCAGTTGTTAGCTAGCCTTGGCCTGCTCTTGGCCGGGCCGTTGGGCCGGCCCGAGTCCGCCTTGATGATGCCGTCGACATCAAGGCCTCGTCTCGGGAGCTCTCCGGAGAGGTAGCGGTCAGTACGAGCCTGCATGTAGCCAATGCCGACTTGACCTCGTGCATAATCGGCCATCACCGCATCGGTTGGAGAAAAGTGACCGACCTGAAGAACCGATGATGACGTGGAGAAGACTCTGTCTGGGACTCGTCTAGCCGTACGAATATCTACCCCGTCTGAGACGGAGGTGATGCGGGATGACTAAGCAGCCGGCTCGGACAAGATGCCGGTCCGGACAAGATGCCAGAATGAGACTGCAGCGACTCGGACTATTATTATGCAAAAGGCTCGCTCGCCATGGCGCACGCCATCTTGCCGTCGGCCGATCTGACCCCCGAGTTCAATGCTCTGCTCAGCAAGCATGGAGCTCCTTCTGTCGCTGGGAGGAAGAGTCTCGATGCTGACGCGCTCGAGGGCTTCCTCAGCGAGGCCTACCGCATCGTGAGTCCGTCGTCTCATCTGGCCTTGTTCGTCTGCTAACACGTCACGAGTCTAGAACGCGCACATCGCCCGTCTGCATCGCGAGCTGAGAGATGTCAGACAGGCCTACTTGTCGACGGAGCAACCGCGTCGGACTTTGAGCCGTTCGGCCACCGGCCAGGCGCGGGTGCTGACGGATAGCGAGCGCGAGGACGTCGACGCCAATGCCAAGCAGATGATTCGCGAGCTCAACGCGGGGATACGCGCCCTCGATGAGGCAGAGCAGCTTCGCCGCGAGACGGAAACCGCCGTCATCCGCGGCAAATACGCCGGCGGGCTCAGCATCCTTAGCAACTGGGCGTCCGGGGGAGGTCCGGCTGCTGCCAAGTCGGCCGAGTATGTGGCGGCTGAGGCTCGCGCGCGACACATGGATCTTCATCGCGATGCTATTCTCTGGTTCTTGCGACAGCGACTTGAGATGTGCTGTCGCACTCAGCAGGACATGATGGAGACGAGACTGACGCGAGAATTGGAAAAGTCGCGCGTCCTCTTGCCGCCCTCTCTAGCCGAATTTTCTGCGCCGTCGCCACTAGCGACACAGATGGCAGCAGACGAAGCTGTGGCGCCACGGGGTCTGACGGCGGAGCAGATCCAAATGTTTGAAGAGGACAATCAAGACATGATGAAGCACTACGAGAGCAAGCTGGACAAAGTCAGGTACGAGATGAATATTCGAATGCTCAGACCCGTTGCAAAAGCTGACGGTCCGACAGAACGGCGGAAAAGTCGCTTCTCGAGATATCCGAGCTACAGTCGATGCTGGTGAATAACCTGGCAACACAGTCGGCGCACATCGAGCAGCTCGTCGCCGACTCGGTCTCGACAACAGACAACGTCGGCGGCGGAAACAAGCAGCTCAAGAAAGCGACGGAGCGGCGCAGCACGGCTCGCTACACCTTTTTCGCGGCCGGTGGACTTTGCGCCTTTTTGATCGTCTGGGACCTGCTCATCTGATGGGTTGCCATCGAACTAGTTGATCATTTCATGACGAGCCAGATCCGGCAGCTAAGAGGCTGTCTTTGCCTTTGCTACGCAAAAGTTATACGAATCGACCACTGGAATTTCCGAGGTTCCGAGCGGGATGATTTCAGATTGGCTTTGGCTGGAAATCGAATCTTATGCGAGCGACATCAAGGTGTATGCCTCCCTACCTACCCAGGCAGATAAGGACGTCCCTGGAGGCAGTCGAGCGAAACGTTGAAGCATGGATGAGCACTCACGCCGAGGCACGACGACGATGGGCTCGCGATTGTTGTAAGCTAGGTGAATGTGTGTATCATCAAAGTTGTAGCCAAATCGGCGTGGTGGATTTGACTGCAGTCTTGCAGGTTACGCCTCGGTTTTGGGGATGGAAGCCGTTGATAATGTGCCAAGTCGTCGTATTCTCGCCAGGATCGAACTCTGATACCGCCAGACCGAGGCCAGCCGCCGGGAGCCCAGGGGTATAAGTAGGTAGGAGAGCCCCAGTCGGCCGGCAAGACGACAGCTCGTCATCCTTCACTCATCATGAGGCTTCAAGTAGCCTTTTTGGGCGCCGAGGCGTCTTATCGTTTCGTGTCGGCCTTTCACCAGCTGCGCTTCGACACGCCGCTCGACTGGACACCGAGCGACAGGCTGAACTCGAGGATGATAACGTGGAACACGGCGAGCTACGAGGAGTTTCCGCAGGCGCGGTGGGTGGACAAGGAGGTTGACCAGTGCTACAAGGATACGGCTTGTACGGCCGTCTACATCTACTCGTCTGAGCGTGCGTCTTCCGGATTTCAGTGTTGATTTCAGTGCTGATTCACCGACGTGTTCCAGCTTCGTGGGATGAGATGCCGCAGAACGGGTTCGAACCGCGCAACTGGTATTCGCTGTTCTTTAACGGATCAGCCCCGACGGAGAGAGACTTTATCCGGAGGCCCATAGATGTGCGGTACACGATCAAAGATGCTGCCGTCTATATCAAGCGCTGGCGGCATTAATCCATGCATATCCATGTTTGTTGTATGATGTGACCCCGGATTTTAGGCGGGTCGGGGGGGTCCATCCGCTGCCTGGGGGCGGGCCGGGCTTGTCTCGGGGAATCTCGGACTGGGGACGGACGGGGCCGGGTTGTGATGGGATGCTGGTGGTTTAGTTTCTGTGCGCGCTGCAACGTATCTAGATATATGAGCACGGGATAAATAGCGAGGCAACTGACGGCTGGATCTCGTTGACGAACTTGAAGTCAGCTTCTCCATCGCGGGTCATCGTGGGATCCTCGTGTGCGAATACGAGAGCCCCATCACGTGGTTCCCTTTTTTCAACCACTCACCGTCCCTCTGTTTCACACTCTCTCCCCGCCTCTTCCCCTCCTCCGGCTGCAAAATCCCCCGCGACAAATGGGTCCGTCATCGCCCTCTCTCCAACGCCTTTCCAGCATCGCCAGCCACGTCTCGTCCGCCATGGCTTCCGTCACGAGCTTCCCCAGCGATGCCGTGCCTCAGGCTCCGGAAGATGCCCTCTTCGGTCTGATGCGCGCCTACAAGGCTGATACGAGCGAGTCCAAGGTCGATCTGGTCCGTCTGCCCCGTTGTCCGCTCTGTGTAACAGCTTGGCTTACCGATTGCCGGTAGGGGATTGGAGCCTATCGGGACGACAATGCGAAGCCTTGGGTGCTTCCGGTTGTTCGCAAGGTAGAGCAGCAGCTTTCTTCTTTCATATTTTACTCTTCATCGTGGCTGACGGGCTCATGAGGCCGATGATATGCTCAGGGCCAACATGGATCTCAACCACGAGTACGCTCCGATTGCAGGTCTGCCCGAGTTCACGTCCAAGGCGGCAGAGGTCATTCTCGGCTCCGACTCGCCCGCCCTCGCTCAGCACCGCGTCGCCTCTCTGCAGACCATCTCCGGCACCGGTGCAGTCCACCTCGGCGCTCTCTTCCTCGCAAAGTTCTACCGCGGCCCCAAGACGGTCTATCTCTCGGACCCGACGTGGGCCAACCACAAGCAGATCTTCAACAATGTCGGCCTCGACGTCGCTCAGTACCCTTACTTTTCCAAAAGCTCAAACGGTCTGGACTGGGAGGGCATGAAAGCTGCCATCCAGGCCGCGCCCGACAAGTCCGTCATCCTGCTTCACGCCTGCGCTCACAACCCGACGGGCGTCGATCCGACCATGGACCAGTGGCGGGAGCTGGCGTCCATGATGGCCCGCAAGAAACACTTTCCCTTCTTCGACTGCGCCTATCAGGGTTTCGCTTCTGGTGACCTGGCTCGTGACGCTGCTGCCGTCCGCTACTTTGTCGAACAGGGCTTCGAGCTCCTCGTCTGCCAGAGCTTCGCCAAGAACTTTGGCCTCTACGGCGAGCGCGCGGGCTGCTTCCACATGGTGACGTGTCCCGGCTCCGATGCCACTGCCGACGCCTCCCGCATCGCCTCTCAGCTCGCCATCCTCCAGCGATCGGAAATCTCCAACCCGCCCCTTTACGGGGCTCGCATCGCCAGCACCATCCTCTCCGACCCCAAGCTCTTCGCCGAGTGGGAGGATAACCTGCGGACCATGTCGGGACGCATCAAGGACATGCGCCACAAGCTGCGCTCCAAGCTCGAGGCCCTCGGCACGCCGGGCACGTGGAATCACATCACGGATCAGATTGGCATGTTTAGCTTCACTGGCCTGTCGCCCGCTCGGGTGAAGAAGCTGCGCGACGAGTACCATATTTACATGACGGGCAACGGCCGTATCAGCATGGCTGGCCTCAACAGCCGCAATGTCGAGTATGTGGCCAAGGCCATCGATAGCGTGGTGCGGGAGACTCAGTGAGGTGGCAATGATTCATCTCTGACGTCCTTGTCTCGCCTCACTTTTCTTTTTCCTTTTTGTAATGTGTCTCTGGCCCTGGCTGTTACTTATGACGAAAACTATTAGAGGCTGGCATTCTTATTCTTGTCTGCTGGTTGGTAGGTATATATAGCTTGCGTGCGAATACCTTTCCGCTTTGTCGGCTGAATTCGTGCTTGAAGATGCTTGTTGACGGCGTAGGTGCTCGGCGAGAGCGAGTCGCGTCCAGTGGACGAGAGAAGGTAATGATGTGTCTTGAGTGCAAGACCACGCTCTTGAGGGCAAATGACGTGTCGGTTTTTCACGATGAAGATGATGGCCCTGTGATACATGATGACAGGGAGTTATATACAGCATGCAAAGGCCCCCGATATATACGGCAAGAAATCTCGGAGTGACGAAGGGAAAGACTCAACGATGCAGCGTGGCAGCATCATAAATAGGCTTGTACAGCCAACACTTCCCATCATAGTCCCTCCCATCACCAACCTCAAACCCAGGCGTCGACGAATCCCCCTCATCATCAGGCCGAACCCCCGCCCCAAAGACAGCCACATGGTGAGGCATCGAAGGCCAACCGGGACCGCGGGAGGGATCCTTTGCAAAGTCCGCCCAGGCCTTTTGCATGACGCAGCTAAGCTTCTCCTGATAAGCCGTGGCGCCGGTCCTATTATACGTCCCGAAGATGAGGCTGATCTCAGAAGAGTGCCAGGCTCCGCTGTCGAGAAAGGGCTGGTTGTTGGCAAAGGCGGCGTCAAAGACGTATCGCCACGAGGGGATCCCTGCCTTTGCGCTCTCTTCTGCTGTGATTTTGGCGGGACAGGTGAAGGCGAAGTCTCCGATTATGGCGGCGAGTTGGCTGTTGACGGGGCCGAGGGCTGGACGCTTGGGAGGGCCGTAGGCGGTTTGGATTCTGTTGAGGGTTGAGGTTGAGGAGCTGGGGACTTGGCTGAGGAGCTTTCTCTTGTGTTTGTCGTCGTAGACGAAGACTGTGCCGTCGTCTGCGTTGCTTCCTATTAGGATGGGGACGCGGGCTATTCGTGAGGTCTGGGGGGTTGATTTGCGGCGGTCGAGACGGCCTGTTGGGGCGTAGGTAGAGCCATCGTCGTAGATTGGTGAAAAGGTCAGTCTCTCACGTTCCATGATCTCTCGGATTGTATCAGCGGGGAGAGCACGGATGCAGTGAATAGAATCAACGGGGCCACCGCAGTCAGCAGCCTTCGTCAACGTCTCCCACGAATCAGCAGAGTCGTGATTGGGAAGACTGATGGCACTCTGTCCAGACTGAAGGATAGCACCGGCAAAGGGAATCGGATGCGGAGGGTTCGCAATGAGAAGATCGACGCTGCCCGATCCTGCGCTCTCTCCAAATAGTGTTACCCGCTGGGGATCGCCTCCGAAGGCGTAGATGTTGCGCTGGACCCAGTCGAGAGCAAGCCGTTGGTCATATAAACCCAGGTTCTGCTCCGAGCGAGGCTTCTCGGGTAAGCCGGGGAAGCCAAAGACGTTGATGCGGTAGTTGATGGTGACGATGACGACGTCCTGGTTAGACACGAAGCTTAGCCCGTCATACAGGGGCAATGTCCCGCTGCCAAAGGAGAAGCCACCGCCAAAGATCCAGAATAAGACTGCCTTGGAGCCTGGGGTTGCGCGGGCGGGGGCGTAGATGTTCAGATAGAGGCAATCTTCGCTCTCGCCGGCGGGGGGGGGCGGCGTGTTGAACCACTCTTTGATACGCTGTTGGTTTGGAAGCGGGCCGTCGAACTTTTGGATGCAGGCTGGTTTGAAGCTGGTGGCGTTGTAGACGTTCTCGTGTCGGCGTGCTGGCTTGGGGAGTTCGAATCGGAGGGGGGGTTCGGCGAAGGGGATGCCGAGGAAGCGGTTGACTACGGGCGAGTTGGGGGATGGTAGCTTTGTTTCTGAGCCGATGAAGATGCCGCTTTCTGCTGTTACTGTTGGACATGGCGCTGTTGCCAGGCCCGAGGTTGTGAACTGCAGCAGCAGCAGCAGCAGACGAGCGAGCGGTGCCATGACAGCCATGACATGACGACAGGCAAGCTCGCGCGGAGGCGGTATAAGAGAGTGATGTTAGTTGCAGTGGTGTCAGCACTTGGGTAGAGCGAACACGAGCTGGGAGGAGGAGGCTCTGAAGCTTAGCTTGGGGGAGTTAAGCCGCTGTGGGGGGGAGCTGGTGAGACAGAGGGTTTGCTTTGATTCGACGTGGCCACGTTATTTGCTGAGACTGATGCAGGGAGGTGATTGCATGCACATGTCAGTGTGAATCTCGTGGGGATGGGGGATGCGGTTGAGAGATGGATGAGTGCTTGTGGTTATGGAGTTGGTTTGCTGGTCTCGCTGCGTTGTGATTCCGACGATGCTGCATTGCTGGGTGAGAGGGAGAGATAGGAAGGGACTTGATGGTGTTGACTGAGGGTGTGAGATGAAAAAGTACCTCACTATCCTCTACGATGCCTCGCACGAAGCGGTTCTCTGAGCTGTCGGTGGATCAGCAAAGACGATTGCAGCGATACTTTTCATTCTTTCTTCTTCCGTCCTTTCTTCTTACAAGTTAACGTTGCCTTACGAATCCAGGGATGTACTCCCGCCCGTGAACCCACCGGATCGAGACACTGTCTCAACTTTGCTTGAAAGTAAGCTGTCTTATTGGGATCGATTACCCGCATGCTTTTCTGGCGGGCGTGTTGGAAGCGCCTATCATCTCCGAGATGGCTGCTGCGCTAGGATTCCGACGGGCCGTTTTCCGGCTTTGGGCGCGGAGCTGAGCTACCTCTTCATGGTATGGTGCAGATGAGCGGTTGAACTCGACGTTGTAGGTTGAGGGATGTACAAGGACAAGGTCGAGACGAGATCCCCTTGTTGTCAAGCTGTTAACTCTACGTAGTAAAACGCGAGACGGATATTGCCTACGCTTTGGGAAAATACCCAGGTGAATTCTGGATTTTCCTTTTAGACACTGGTGCCTCTACGGAGTTCGGAAATGAGACTTGCGGCGGAATTGTGCTTCGGACTGGCCTTGGGCTTCTTTCTTCTGGTGATGAATTCGACCTTGAGCAGCGGAACTTTCAACGAGAATGGGGGAGTAACTCTCGTAGATATCGGGTCTATCACCGTCTTGACCGATCCTCAACGTGGTACGATACTCAAAGACATCACCATCTTGAACAACCCAGCAAAGCTGAGTATTATCTTTTACCTTGATATTTATCAGCGCAAACATGGCCGATGCTGACTCTTGCAACTTTGACATTGAACAGCTGCCGTCGCGTAGCTCTCGCCACGAAGCAGCCGTCCGATCCGGTCCAAGGCAGCATTTCTTCAACCGTTACGTGAGGATCCTCATGGATGTAACCACAGCCACGTAACCTCACCGATCCCAACCTGCGCTACTATCTGACAACTCGAAAAAACAAGACGGATGGCCGGCGGAGTTATGCATCAGCTGGCATCACAAAAACGTGTATAGAACCTCTGTAACAACAGATCATCGCCGCAATGCCGTGGCCTTTGCATGAAGCAGCTCGCTGGATATGTTGCCAACAGTCTTCTCGGCGGCAGATGGGAGCGTCCATGACAGCCCTCGGTACCCTCGGCGCGCTTCCCGTGATGTGCGCGTCGAGGCTGAGACTGGGCATATCCTGTGTTGCCTCGCGTGAGGGTCCTTGCGATGGTGTTCTGGAAGCCATGTTTGCTGCGAAGAGGTGATCCAGAGCTTGGGAGTTGTCTGTAGCCATGACTGGTAAGTTGACAATGTTGGAAAGCTCTGTCTGATTATCAACCCAGCTCAACATTCAACGTAACCCAACACAACCCCCCCCCAAGGAAATCAAACAAACCCCCCAACGAACAGCCCCCCCTTAGGAGAACTCGCCGCGCCAAGACCTTGGCATCAGCGAGGCATAGGCAAAGACGCACAATGCAGACAAAGAGGCTGGCCTTTGAAGTCATGGCTGGCCTGTTCTTTCGTTAGGTTTCGTGGGGGGTGAAGGGTCTGGGGTTCTAGAGTTGTTTGGATGGGGACGTGTGGTGTGATTTTGTCGAGTTTACTTAGGTGATGGGGTTGTTTGTGATGGATTCATGTTGAATCTTGGTGTCATAGTTTTTGCGGACGAGCCGTGACTTTTTCTTATATGAACCCATTGCTCTCGTCATGTTTGATATATGCTGAGAGGTCATTCATTCCATCATTCGTTTCACCTTCTCTCTCTCAAGCTACCCGTAGCTGCCCTATAATCTGAGCATCATACGTTGAAGACCCCCCCCCCCGGCAAAACCATGCTCATCACCACCATCCTCCTCATCCTCCTCCCCCTAACCACCGCCATGAAATGGTATCTAGACACCTACAAACGCTGCACCCACACCCAGTGGGTCTTCCGCTGCGCCATCGAAGCAAAGCTGCACACCGACAGGGGCGTCTTCGAAGTCAACGCCGAGGATGGTTGTCGGGTTCCTCCCGTGCCGGGCGTGCACTGGATGTGCATCGACTGGTATAACAAGAGGGCGCATTTTAACAAGACCAACAGCAGGGATAAGTCTTGCCTGGTGCAGCTTCCCATTCTGAGTTGCAAGACTAAACGGTATTCCAAGTCGTGGTGTTTTCGGAATATTTGGACAGAGGAGCCGTGCACGTGGTGAGGGAGTGGTAAAGTTGTGGCCTGGCCGGTCTTTTGTTTTGCTATGTTGATGGAATTGTGTATAAGATGAGATGGGAGTACTAGAGCAGTGATATGAATCACGCTCACTTATAGCTAGGTTGAACAGATATTACCCAACACTCTTGAATAATGACTCCTCGAACCATGCAGCCGAAATAGATTACGCAGTATAAATCTCCAAGCAAAAATTAATACTCTAATTAGAGTAGAGATATGGATCACGCTCACTTAACATCCAGTTGAAACAGATATTATCCAACACTCTTGAATAATGATTCCTCGAACCATGCAGCCTAGATAGCTTACCCAGTGCAAGAATCCTCGCAAAAAGATAATGATCTTTCATGAACATCATGTCCTACCTAAACACTTCCAGTCTGCTCATCCTCAACGACCCTCACTTCCAGTAACCCGTGACGTCATAGCGGAACACCACGTGGGTCAGCACGTGCCCGGCCATCGCGGGATCTCGCCCGGATAAACCAAACTCCATCCCGACTTCAACCTCACCTCAGCCTCACCTCAGCCTGACCTCAACCTCAACCTCAACTCTCGCCTCTCAACCCTCGCTTCTCAACCCATCATCACCATGCCCCGTCGCCTCCCATGGAAGACAACCCCCCCAACCACCACCCCTCGAACCCCCCAGCGATCCTCCCCACCGCCCACCTCACCAACTCCACCACAGCCACAGCCACAACCACAAGCCCTCACCCTCACCCGCGACCCCTCAACAT
>NJES01000388.1:0-17597 GCA_002591395.1 Ophiocordyceps camponoti-rufipedis | reverse complement strand
GTCTATACCTGGCCGTCGCGTACTGCGTCTCGTCCGCGGCACACGGACGGTACGCCCAGGCCGAGTATAGACAGCCATCTCGATATGCGAGCAAGATGCGTGCGACGGCTAGTCCTTGACGACACGTGGACGATGGGAAAGTCGTCGTCGTAGCACAGGAAGCAGCAGCTGCTGTGCCATGAGGCCCGGCATCTCGGCTCTCCGACTGGGAGGCGCATCGCGGCTCGTCCGCTTGGGGGGGAGGGATGAGGCGGAGGGAGGCGGAGAGGATGAAGGCGTGACGGAGCCTAAGGTAACGAGAAGCGCTAGTTGGGCATGGCTTCAATCTCTGTGAAGGGGTCGGCATCGACAACCGCTGACGTCGCCCTGCAAGGGGTATGATACACATTAGTGTGCGCTGCTTGACCGAGGAGGTATCACCAGCCTGGGAGAAGGAGAAGGAGGAGGAGGAGGAGGGGGGGGGGGGTGAGAAAAGTCCGATAGGAAGGGTCCGTGAATCGTAGCGCCAGCTTTCCAGTGTCACGACTCCTGTGCTGCTCGTCAACGCATCGGGCGGCAAACTAGCCATGTGGTATAAAAGAGTTGGCCATCCGCTGCGGACTTCAAGCCCGATCCCTCCTCGTTCCTCTCCCATCGTCACGCGCCGGTCATTGCTGTCGTCAGTTCTCGCGGCGCTCACCGCCCGCCTCCGGAATCTACCTCGGCGGTACCCCGATCTCAGCGCTGACCCCCCCTTGCGGGGTACCCGACAGGCCTTGCACTGGGCCGAACCTAAACACATTCCGTTCGCGGACGCGGTACTTGCTCAAGCCAGTTTCCTCAAGTCTCTCGACGCTGCCTTGCTGCCCGGACACGCAGTACCGGTCGTCGTACAAGAGGGACCCATCAGGGTACATCGTCTTTGGGTATCCGGTACCTGCTACTTCTGGCGCGCAGTACCGACAATCCACACCTGAACTATCGTCTCGTTGCGTTTTCGCCCGTCGCCTTCATCTTCCATCTCTTCAGCACTCCCTTTATCACCACAACACTCCACCAACGACCTCTTCGTCTGTGTGTGCCCTAATGCCTTCGCCTCAGTCGCCTGGCTTGGCCCCGGGCCGCCGGACGCCCGTCGTCGTCTTGGCCGACTGCCTGGAGAAGCCGTCGCTGGATGACCGCGACTACCGAGTCGTCAGGCTTGAGAACGAGCTAGAGGCTCTACTGGTTCACGATCCCGAGACGGACAAGGCCAGCGCTGCTCTCGATGTCAATGTTGGGAACTTCTCGGATGAGGAGGGCATGCCCGGCATGGCTCACGCCGTCGAACATGTACGACACAATTTCTTCCGTCTCATCATCATCATCGTCTTGCTCTTTCGTCGAGTGCTGACCAAGGCTCTAGCTCCTCTTCATGGGCACAAAAAAGTTTCCCGTCGAAAACGAGTACAACCAGTATCTCGCCGCCAACTCTGGCGCCTCAAACGCCTATACGGCCAGCACCTCTACCAATTACTTCTTCGATGTTGCCGCCAAGCCGGCCAACGACGAGGATCCTTCCGATAGCAACCCCTCGCCCTTGCACGGTGCTCTCGATCGCTTTGCCCAGTTCTTCGTCGAGCCCCTCTTCCTCCCCAGTACGCTCGACAGGGAGCTCAAGGCCGTGGATTCGGAGAACAAGAAAAATCTTCAAAACGACACCTGGCGTCTCCATCAGCTCGGCAAGTCGCTGTCTAACCCCAAGCATCCTTTCTGCCACTTCTCCACCGGCAACCTCAATGTGCTCAAGACGCAGCCTGAAGCGAGGGGGGTGAATGTCCGGGACAAGTTCATTGAGTTTCATGACAAGCACTACTCGGCCAATCGCATGAAGCTCGTCGTTCTCGGCCGCGAGCCGCTCGATGTTCTTCAGAAATGGGTCGTCGAGCTGTTTTCGCCCATCGCCAACAAGAAGCTCCCGCCCAACAGGTGGTCTGACGAGGTTCCCTTCCGCGACTGCGATCTGGCGACGCAGTGCTTCGCCAAGCCCGTCATGGACACGCGCCAGCTTGAACTGACCTTTCCCTTCGTGGACGAGGAAGCTCTCTTTGAGTCGCAGCCCAGCAGGTACATTAGCCACCTCATCGGCCACGAAGGTCCGGGGAGCATCATGTCGTACGTCAAGAACAAGGGCTGGGTTAATGGCCTATCAGCCTGGGCCTCGTCCATTTGTCCCGGGACGCCGGGCATGTTTGAAGTTCAGATCCGCTTGACGGAAGAAGTATGCCGCCTCTCTTTTTATCCTGCGGCGGCTCATCGACACTGACATCTTAGCTTAGGGTCTCAAGAATTATCCCGAGATTGTCAAAATCTTCTTCCAGTACGTCTCGTTGCTGCGCGAGGCCTCGCCTCAGGAATGGATCTTCGACGAGCAAAAGGGAATGGCCGAAGTGGACTTCAAGTTTAGGCAAAAGACGCCAGCTAGCCGATTCACCAGCAGAACGAGTTCCGTCATGCAGAAGCCTCTGCCGCGCGAGTGGCTGCTTAGTGGCAACAGCCGTCTGCGAACCTTTGACGCCAAGCTGATTGAGAATGCACTGTCCACGATTCGTCCGGACAAGCTGCGCCTGATGATCGTGTCGAGGACGTTTCCCGGGGACTGGAACGCAAAGGAGAAGTGGTACGGGACGGAATATCGCTGCGAGAAGATCCCCGACGATCTGATGGCCGAGCTGAACAGCGCCATGGAGCTGTCTGCGTCGGAGCGTCTTCCTGAGCTTCACCTGCCACACAAGAACAACTTTATACCCAGCAAGCTCGAAGTGGACAAGAAGGAGGTGGCAGAGCCGGCACCGGCGCCGCGTGTGCTCCGCAACGATGCCCTCGCCCGCACCTGGTGGAAGAAGGACGACACGTTTTGGGTTCCCAAGGCCAACGTCATGGTGAGCCTCAAGAATCCCATCATTCACGCGACGGCGGAGAACAGCGTCAAGGCGAGAATCTTCACCGAGCTCGTACGGGACGAGTTTGAGGAGTACTCGTACGATGCCGAGCTCGCCGGTCTGCAGTATACTGTATCCCTCGACTTGCGTGGCCTGTTCCTCGACATATCAGGATACAACGACAAGCTTCCGCTCTTGCTCAAGCAGGTCGTCGTCACCATCCGCGATCTCGACATCAGGACGGAGCGGTTTGACATTGTCAAGGAGCGTCTGACCCGGGGTTACAAGAACTTTCAGCTGCAGTCGTCCTATCAGCAGATTGGCGACTACGTCTCTTGGCTCAACGCCGAGCGCGACTACGTCGTGGAGGAGCTCGAGGCAGAGCTCAAGGGCATCACCGTCGACGCTGTCAGGCTGTTCCATAGGCAGATGCTGGCCCAGCTGTACGTCGAGATTTACGCTCACGGGAACCTGTACCGGGACGAGGCCCTGATGGTGACGGACATGGTCGTTTCCACCTTCAAGGCGCGCGCGCTACCCAGGTGGCAATGCCCCATCATCCGCTCGCTCACGCTGCCGCCAGGCTCCAACTTTGTCTTCAACAAGACGCTCGAGGATCCGGCCAACGTCAACCACTGCGTCGAGACGTGGCTCTCCGTCGGCGACAGGGCTGACGGCCTCGCGCGCGCAAAGACGTTGTTGATCGACCAGATGACGCATGAGCCCGCTTTTGACCAGCTCAGGACCAAGGAGCAGCTCGGATACATTGTCTTTTCGGGCATTCGCAACTTTGCTACGACCTGCGGCTTCCGCATCTTGATTCAGAGCGAGAAGACGCCCGAATACTTGGAGAATCGCATCGAGGCCTTCCTGGCGCAGTTTGGCACGATATTGCAGTCGATGAGCGAGGCCGAGTTTGAGGGCCACAAGCGGAGTCTCATCATCAGGCGGCTGGAGAAGCTTAGGAGTCTCGACCAAGAGTCGTCGCGGCATTGGACTCAGATCAGCAACGAGTACTACGACTTTGAGCAAGGTGCGTGAAAGCAAGAAGACAAGGTCGGGTGGAACTGGCTGACGTGATGAATAGCGCAAGTCGACGCTGCCAACATCAAGCCCCTGACCAAGGCTGACATGGTGGACTTTTACAACGAGTATCTGAGCCCTTCGTCGAGCCGTCGGGCGCGGCTCTCGGTCCACCTACACGCCCGCGGTGCCGGCGAACTGGACCTGAAGGTGGTGGAACTCTTGCGGACGTCAGGTCTCGACGAGGTGCCGCAAGCGAAGCGCTCGTGCCTGGCTCTGCTCGACGGCCATCTCAAGGACGTGGTCAAGGTGCCTACGGAGAAGAGGGAGGTGATTATCCGTCAGGCCAAGGAGCTCGGGCTCGACGTGACGGCCCAGAACGCCGAGTATGACGGAGAGGAATCCGGGCAGCTGGCAGCGGGGCCGGCGCAGGAAATCACCGACGTGCGCCGGCACAGGGCGGCTCTGCCGGCAAGCCGGGGCGCCAGACCGGCCAAGGAGCTGAGCGAGTTTGAGGACACGGACGCCAAGTTATGAGGAGGCATTAGAGGCGGGCGTTGCAATTCCTCAAGGGAGCGTTGGTTAGGTATGTATAGGTAGACAGCGATGGTGTATTCGGATCATCCCTTGTCTTTGTTTGTTCGTATATTCGTATGTATGCACGGGTGAAAGGGCGAAGCTACACAGGAGGCGTCTATCTGGTGGAGAGGAGGTGGTATGTAGGATGCCAGTAGCTGGAGGTTTACCTTGGGGTAGCGCGCGACGACGGAACCTTAGTAAGAATACAGTACGAAGAGGGTGCACCGAGCACGGAGTGCTTTCCGCAGTGGGCGTTCAGGTGACGTTGGACTGGTGGAGGGGGACCTGCCAGCTGCCAGTGGCAGTTGCCGCCGTCCACGCAGGCACCCGCTCTAGGTGGGCGGGTTAGTAATGGGCACGGACACTGTGCATGCACGGTGAGAAACGGCCAGGTCTTCCACCAGGAAGTACTGGGCGACTCCGCCCTGCTCCCAGGCTGTGTCAGCCCTCTCCATTGCCCCGAAAGTCCTCTGCCAGGCGAAGCGCTTCCTCGCGAAAAGGGCAAAAAAATAAAAATAAAAAACACAGGACAGCGTCTTGCCGACTCTCTGCTCTCCAGCCTCGGACGACGCGCTTCCATCATCGATTCGCGAGCGACAAGTGCCTTCAGGTCCTCATCCGCCCGGCTTCCAGGTCTCGCCTCCCTGCCCTCCCTGCTTCCCGAGCCTGCCTGCGATCACTGCCGCGCTTTCCAGCGTGTGTGCATGTCTGGCCGTCGCCTCGCGCAGCCTTCTCTGCTGCCATCGTCCGATGCTGGGCTGTCTTCGCTCCTCGGCTGGCCTCGACATCGCCTACAGAGTTTTTCACTAAAGGTCGAGACGACAGATTGATGCGACCTCGCCGCCTGGCAGCCATCGTCGTCCCTTCGCCTCTCTCGCACCCCCGAGCTGCCCGGGCAGCTCACTGTCAAGACGCCTTCCTCAAAGAAGAGAAAGCTCGCCCGCCCTCCCTCGAACAACTCCAGCTCCCTGTCTCCAGATACGGCGCTGCCGTCGTGCGAGGCCGACGACGATCCCGCCTTTTCCGTAGCCTCCGGGCTCAACACGCCGCTCTACGCACGCGCCGACTCGCTGCCGGCCTCTAGTCTGCCCCCGCGGCTGCAGACGCAGGCGACGTCTCTCGTCTCGGCCGAGTACGCGTCTTCGGTCGCTTCGTCATCTCCCTGTGCCTCCATCTGCGCCGATCTTTCCCTCGAGAGCGACAGAGGGGGGGAAGAGGCCGGCTCGGCCCTCAGCTTGACCAGGAGCCAGTCGCCTTTGAGGTGGTCTCGTCGGGTTATCATGAATGGTGATGACGAACTGCCTCGTCGCTCGTCATCTCCCCTCAAGCGACGCGCATCCGGCATGGAAGACTCCGCGTCCGACGCAGGCAACAGGAACTCTGCCGCCGATGGTGACGTCAACTCGTCAGGCCGTCACAATCGCGCCATGAGCATCGACGCGCCCGAGACGAACGGCCAAGGGAATACCCAAGGTCTCTCTCATCGTTCGTATCGCCCGAGCACTCTCCACCTTGTTGTGTACGTGACTAACTCGCCACCAGCATCGCCTCCACTGCAGGAGCAAATAAAGATAATCGAGACGCTGCTCAAGGCCTCCAACGACTCGCCTCTGATCAAGGACAATGCCGCCTATCTGGTCTCACGCTCGTGGCTGAACCAGGCGCTCGCTCTACGGTCAGATTCCAAGTCGTCCGGCGGCTCCGGCCCGGCCGACGCCTCGTTGGGCCCCGTCGACAACTCCGACATTATCGGGGAGACCATCGTCGATTCAAACGGAAAAACCTTTGTTCGCCTCAAGCCCGGCCTCGGTCTTGAATCTTTCGAGCTCTTCTCCGCCGATGCGTGGAAGCTGGTAATGGACTGGTACGGATTACGGCAAGGCCAGCACCCCATCATTCGCTTTGCCGTCAATACAGCCGATACCCATGACGATCCGCCCAATATCATGTACGAGTTCCACCCGCCCGTCTTCCGCATCCATCGCATATGGTCCGAAGTCAGCCCCTTGCCGATAGAGCAGTCTCTCAAGGAACGGAATCCGCCGCCCCTGATTGTGGCGACCAGCTCGACCATCATCTCTCAGTCGTTTCTCGGGAATCTAAAGACGCTCACCGGCATCCCCATGAACCGCAAAGTCCGCCTGTGGTCGGTCTCCGTTACCGTCGCTGGCGGACAAGCGGAGCCGCAGGCGACTCTGACGCCCCCAGACTCGCCGACGTCCCAGTCTGGACAGTCGTGGCAGAACCTGCTGGTCGACCTCCCCAGCTTCTCCCGGGCCGACAAGGCGCAGATACACATGGCGGACCATACGGCGGACGATAAGTTCAATGGCAGAGCTCCTCTCAAATGCTTCCTCAACCCAAGCGTCGACACGCTCGTCATCGACGAAGCCGTCAGCGGCAGCTGGGTCAGCACCTTTACGCCAGACAAGGCAGAGAAATCCATCCCCACCCGGGTCAACATGGCGGTCGTATCTTCCAAGCTCAACAGTAGCCGGAACAGCCCCACTGAAGGCATGCTCACCCGCGGCCGGGCTCAAAAGAAGCGGATGGGCCGGATGGATGGGGCCGTGGGCCTGCACAATCTGGGAAACACGTGCTACATGAACTCGGCCCTGCAGTGCGTCCGCAGCGTTGAGGAGCTGTCCAAGTACTTCTTGACGGAGTCGCATCTGCCCGAGATCAACGAAGCAAACGTACTCGGCTTTCAGGGCAAATTGGCCATGGCTTACGGGAATCTTCTCAGGGAGATTTATGAGGAAGGGAGAAATGCGGTCAGCCCGCGCGATTTCAAAGCAACGGTCGGGCGCTGCCGTCCCACGTTTTCTGGATGGGGACAGCAGGACTCGCAGGAGTTTCTAGGTTTCCTCCTCGACGCTCTGCAGGAGGACTTGAGCCGCGTGAAGAAGAAGCCATATATTGCCAAGCCCGACTCGACGGACGACATGATCAACAATCCCGAGGCCATCCGGCGTATGGCAGCCGAGGTCTGGGACATCACTCGACGCCGAGACGATTCGGTCATTGCCGACTTGTTCACGGGCATGTACAAGTCAACGCTCAAGTGCCCAGAGTGCGGCAAGATCAGCATCACGTTTGACCCCTTTTACAACCTGACGCTGCCGCTGCCCGCGGAGAGCATGTGGACCAGGCCCGTCAAGTTCTATCCGCTCCACGACGCGCCCGTCATGCTAGACGTGGAGTTGCCCCAGCACAGCTCCATGGAGAGTCTCAAGAGATTCGTCTCCGCTCGAACTGGCGTTCCCGCCAACCGGATGATGGGGGCCGAGGAGTTCAGAGACCGCTTCTTCAAGATATACAACGACACCCATGATGTGTCGGAAGAGGTTTCGGCCCAAGATATACCGACCTTGCATGAGGTAGAGGCGCCCCCGACGAACTGGCCAGGCAAGGCCCCGCGCAAGAAGTTCCGGTCCATGCTGGACGTCGACATGCCCCTACACGCCGGCGAGTTCGAAGAAGAGATGAGCCAGGTCATGGCCGTGCCGGTGTTTTATCGCCGGGCTCGATGCCCCGGCGGTCGGCTCGACGGGTGCGTGCCAGCTCATTTCATCACGCTGACGAGGAAAGAGGCTTGCAGCATGGATGCGATTCAGCGCAAGATATTGGTCAAGTTGGCTACCTTTTCCACCTGGTCCAAGCTCACCGATGACAACGGCACGTCGGACTCTGGGGATCTGCTCACCACGACGTCTTCCGATGTCGATTCTTCCGGTGACAGTAAAATCGCCGCCCGGTCGGTTGAGGGCGAGGATGACATGGTGGACATCTCCATGAGGGACTCGCATGCCAAGGCCAGCGGCCAGATAACGCCGCTCAAGACCTTCAGCCGGCGACGGCCCAGGTTCGCTGACCCTGATGTCTTCCTCGACCCGGAACTCCAGAACCTATTTGAGCTATCGTACTTTCGTCAAGACTCGGACGGTCCTATCCCGACCGCCTGGTCGACCTTTGATAACGAGACGGTCCTGGACAAGATGTCGGACCGCGTCCCGGCTGATAGGGCCAGCATCGGGAGTCCAGACAGCACCATCTCGGGCAACGAGGACAGCAGCAACGCGGACGAGGCGGCAGCGGAGGCGTCGGTGACGCGCATGACGGAGGAGTCGAGCGACGAGGACGCGTGTCCAGCGGCGAGGGTTCGCACGCCCATCAGGAGCCTGACGGCCGATTTCCATATGCTGACATTTTACCAGTTCACGAACCGCCCCAGCCGGCATGCCGTGAAGGGTGGTGCTGGCAATCGCAAGAAGTTTAAGAAACACCAGACCTACGGCAAGAAGGGCAACAAGCGCCGCGATAAACAGATGCGCGCGCCCAAGTCCGCGCAGCGTGCGCAGGTGGCTGTCAGTCCCCAGCCCGTGCCGCGGGCCCTGCCCGACGGAGGTCCCCTTATCCGCCTGTACGAGGGCATCGTCGTCGACTGGAGCGAGGAGACCTGGGACGTCGTCTTTGGCGGCACCTCGAAACGCCACGATGCCTTGCGTGGTTCCAAGACTTACATGGACATTGAGACGTTGCACGATCCCGCCCTCAAGATGAACCAGCGAAGGCGTCAGACGCGCCACAAGGAAGGCATCACGCTGGAGCAGTGTCTGGACGAGTTTGAGCGCGCCGAAGTCCTTTCGGAGCAGGACATGTGGTTCTGTCCTCGCTGCAAGGAGCACCGGCGAGCGAGCAAGAAGTTTGACCTGTGGAAGACGCCCGACATACTGGTCGCTCACCTCAAGCGGTTCAGCAACTCGGCCTGGCGGCGGGAGAAGATAGACGTCCTCGTCGACTTTCCCATAGAAGGACTCGACCTCACGTCGCGAGTGATTGAGAAGGAAGACGGTAAGGTGGAGATTTACGACCTGATCGCCATCGACGACCACTATGGCGGTCTGGGCGGAGGCCATTACACCGCGTACGCCAAGAACTTTGTCGACGGACGCTGGTACAACTTTAACGGTAGGCCTCGGCGCGTGAGGTGATGGACATGCTACATGCTAACAGCTGATATGCGCAGACTCTTCGGTCCACGCCGTGTCGGACCCGCAGTCGATGGTGACCAGCGCCGCATACCTGCTCTTCTACCGACGACGTTCCAACGGACCGCTCGGCGGACCGCGGTTTGCCGAGATCTCGGCCAAGTACGACGGAGACGTCGGCACGTCTGACGGGGAAAACGTCGAGTCGGGTTCGGACGGTCGGGGAGGCCGGCTGGCTATCAAGGCTGAGGACGAAGAGACGCTGCCGCCGTACTCGGCGACGATCCGTCGGAGCATCGAAGGCGACGAGGATCAAGGAGCTGGCGGCTACATTGGGCCGGAAGGAAAGTCACTGGATATGACACAGGGCTGGACCTTTGAAGCTCTCGAGGAACGCGGAGCTGCAAGGTCGACTGGCGGCGAGTGCGGTAGCGACGACGTGCAGTTCGACTCGAGCGACGAAGCCTACCGCGGAGGCGACTGCTTTGAGCAGGACACGGACATGGCGTCGAGCGCGGCCGTCGATGACGGTACGGCTTGGACTGGCCAGGGGGTGCTCGCGGTGCCTGCGCAAGCCGGCAGCGAGGGTGATTCAGACGAGGTGGCCGAGATTCACATCGACGGCGACAGGACAGGGCGTCCATGAACGCTCGATAGACAGACGGTATTTAGGCATGGAAGGGGGAGGGGGGAGGGAAGGGGACGTGTGTACACATTGACGATGACGACGGCGAGGGCCCCGACACATAGATTTAGAACCGGGCTTTGCTCGCGGTTGCGGAGGACGGAGGCTGGCTGATTGCATGAGTTAGTTGAGTATGAATGTAGAAGTTGTTGACACGGTTGGCGATGCCTGCAGTGACGTGGTCCGAGCATTGGACATGGATATGTCAGTAGGTATGATGTTCGGACTGCCCCGAACATGGGTAGAAGGAAGTGTAAGTGGTGTGAGGTCCCTTGAGGGGAGGACAACTGGGCATGTTTTGCATCCGAGACAAGGCCATCATCCGAGGGGGGGTTTGTTTTCCATCCCTTGTTTGTTACCCGTTCGGACTGATGGTATCCGAAGAAGCTAAGGATAGGCTGTCGATGATGAGGATGTGGAGAGGTGCGGTTTATCGGTCAGTGACGATGGCGGCGGCCATCTCCGAGGAGAAGGTGAGAGGGTGAGGGGGGGAATTAATAGGAGAGAAGGTTGGATATGACACATTTTTTACGCTTCTGGTTGTTTATGTACGAGATATTTTTTTCAGGCTGCAGGGGGACAGCGTGCAGGTGAGCGCAGATGCAGGCGGTTGGTTTCCTCGAGGGATGACGGCAACGATTATGCATGTTGGGGAGAGAGCTGTGTGGAGCGAGCAACGGGCCTGCAACAGTTTGGAAACAGGTCCGACAAGGATGGATATTGGCTCTACATAATCGAGGGACTATTCGTACATGCACGCGCAGGGGTTTGGGGTATGACTTGTTGGCAGAGATGGCGGATTACTCAGACAATATTCGGATGCTGATAGAAGCTCTAGTTATGGCGTCAGCCGGTCAGCTCACAAGGTGGTTCATGGCCAGTGTTTCGGGGAGGGAAGAGCCCAGACGTCCGGTTTAGCTGTTGGATTGCAGGTGATGCCGATGTTGGTCGGACTCGGGAAGGGGGGAGAATGGGGCCAAGAGTCAGCGGCTGCCGTCAGCCGGGGGTGGGCAGCGGGGGCGGTAGGTTGGTTGTTGGGTAGCTGAGAGGCTTCTGGAAGGCGTCTAGAAGCAGACTTGGAAGTTGGGGCTGAGAAGAAGGATTCATGGAAGACGACGAAGAAAACGGAGAAGCAGTCATGGAAGGTTCCACCGGCACGTACCCACCTAGGCAGGTAGCTAGTGCCGAGCCGGGGGGCCCACCCACCTTCCAAGTTTCCACCTGAAATGTCCCGCTTCTGTGCAGCTGTCAGAAGGATGGACGGGGGGGGGAGGGGAGGAAAGAGAGGGAGGAAAGGAAAGGACGGGATATCTCGTCTCTAGGCATGCATGGGCCTCTGGGTCACCGTGCCAGACTGTTGTGAAGCCGGAGACGCTTGGGCCTTTGAGCATCTTTAGCCTTTGGCGACGGAGTGAGAAGATTCTGAGCATGAACGGGTTGGGAGGAATTCACATGTCCGTCTTACTTGGGGGGGGGGTTCCCGCAGGCGCAGGCGGGAAGGGGAAAAAAGGACTCCGCACCGGCCTCTCTCCGCATTCGACTCGTCCCTTGAACCTTGCTAGAGTCAAGCAAAGAGTGGGAGATGGCGGAAGGGAGTCTTGCCGTCAAACTGCTCCCCCCCCTTTCCCCCCCGCCCTTGCTATTCGATACGTGACGATCAATCAAGGAAGCATAGAATTCCATGGTTGACGAGTCGCGAAGGCGTGCTGACGGGAGGTTCTGCGGAAGATGGCCGACGAGATGCGAGTCGTTTGTATTTTTCTTTTTTTCCTTTTTATTGGCTAGGTTCTTGTTTTTGGGTCCGTGGGTTGCGTGTGTTGCTCTTGGCTGGCTGACGGAAGGGGGTCGAGGAGCTGACGCGGTGGTCCACTTGGGTTTTGAGACGACGGCGGCTGCCGGGGAGCTGTTTTCGGAGCTTGGGCGGATTGCATCGCGCTACGCCCCCCTCCCCTTATCGGTTGCCCTCATCGTTCATCTGCTCAGTTTCTGGCCAAGTTGCGGTGATGGATGGAGGTGTGTGTAGGTAGGTGGGTAGGTAGGTAGGGATGTAGGCTTGTGAGAGATGTAGGCTTCTTGCTGGTGATGGCAGAGACCGGTGAGGTGAGGTAAGGTAGGTAGGTAGGGAAGGATGGTCTGGCAGGGGAGGTGTACGTGCCGTCTTGAGCGGCGGCGCCCAGTCATCAAGGTACCAGGCCGGGGTACCACTATCCGTCCCCATCGGCTCCTCACAGAAATTTCGTCGAGGAGAAACGAAACGGCGGCTGCATCGACTGACGACGACAAACGGAAGCCATCCATCCATCTATCGCAGGCAGACAGGCCCGCACGTTCCGTAACTTGGCTGCATCCGGCCGGGAAAACAAGACACGCAGGGCCAAGCCACACGCCCCCCTCCCCGCTGTTCGTGGTCACACAGACGAGGCTGCATGCTTCGATTCGATGCTTCTACGGCGCTACCAAGGATAGGCTACGTCCCATCCGTCCGTGCCGGCTCCCGCAACCAGCCAAGCGCGCTTCCACCCGTCCGTCAATCGTCAATTCTCCGTCGCTGTCGCTGTCGTCGTCGTTGTCGTCGCTGTCGTCGTCGTCGTCGTCGTCGTCGCTGTTGGTCGCTGTTGGTTCCTCGATTCACCTCGTTTCTTCTTCTTCTCTTGCACGACTCTTGCACGACTCCTGCCATCTTGGAGATAGTTACCTAATAAGCCTCCGCCCGCACGCCTGCCAGCCAGCAACGCCCATTCCTGCTTCGCTGCTTCGTCGTCGATATTCACCCATCAGGACGAATGGCTCTTTGACGCTGTCACCAGACGACGCTCGCCATTCTCTCTTGTCGTCCCATCCCTCCCTTTCCGCTTCTCTCCCTTGGCTTGCCGACCGGAACGACGCGACGAAAAGAAGCACCATCACCGCACGCCCTCCCGACCTTGTGCCTCGCCTTGTCGACTCCTCTTCCTCCTCCATCTCGCTGCGCGTCGCATTCATACATTCCCCGTCTCGTGGTGCCCGCGTGGCCAACGTGCTCCAGTCGCGAGACTGGTAGCCTCTCGTTGCCACCGTCATCATGGACCGCATCCCGTGTCACGTCGTCTACGTCGACCGCGCCGTCGGGGAGGATAGGCTCGTCCGGTCACGAGCCCGCGACGCTGATGGGAAGCTGGATCGCGTTGGGCAATTGGTCCAGCCGCTCCTCGATGCCTTTGGCGACGGTCCGTTCTTCCTCTACGCCCCCCTCTCGATTTCCCTTGCTCACTCACGGTCGTTGCAGTCTTCGTTTGCGCCACTGGCGAGGCTTGCCTGGCCAAGCTCATCCAGCTCCAGGACAGGGTCATGACGGATCCGACTCCCACCCTCGTCCTGCTCGATACGCCTCACGACGATGCGTTCTCGACCCTCTCTTCGCCCGTCTCGCCCACCTCGCCCCTACACGCCGAGCCGCCATCGCCCCCCGGCGGCCGCGAGATCCGCCGGCCGGATGAGGAGCTCTACGGCTTGACGCTGCTGCAGAAGCTCGTCACCGAGGCTCACCTGCGCAACGTCTCCAAGCTCATCATCCCCGTGCCCGTCCTCGGCCTTTCCGACCCGGCCGCCGCCGTCACCGGCCCCATGACGGACGGCGCCGTCGAGACGTCGGGCCTGGGCCTCCTCTACGCCCACCGCCCGCTACTGCGCAAGTGTCTCGACATTGGGGCCGTCGACGTCATCATCAGCCCCTTGAGCGCCGCGTGCATCGCGACTCTGGAGATGTGCGCTTACAAGGCCCGCCGGGACGCGACCAGGGAGCAGCAGGCGCTTCTCGAGTTCGCAAAGGGCCGCAAAAGGTCATGGGTCGGCGTCAACGAGCAGAAGCCCTACGCCTACCTGCGCGAGGCCATGGTCTCGGGCCTCATGAGGGGCATCTGCCGCCTCGATCACGACGACGGCCGCATCGCCGGCGCCCACATCGCCGTATCCCTCGAGCGCCAGACTGCCCTGGCCCTGGCCGTCGGTAGCTGGCATTTCTGCGCCCACTCCTTCACCGACGACGAGCTGCTCGTCGCCGCCATGCTCATGTTCAAGCATGCGCTCGCCATGCCCGAGCTCGAGGTCTGGCGCGTGCCCACCAGTGAGTGCTTCCTTTCTCTCGTACTTCCACACTCGATTGGACTCGTTACTGACGGGACCTCGGCTCAGAGCAGCTCATCAGCTTCCTCGTCGCCTGTCGCGCCGCCTACAACACCTTTGTCCCCTACCACAACTTTCGCCACGTCGTCGACGTTCTCCAGGCCACCTTCAACTTCCTCGTTCACATCGGCACCCTGCCGCCCTATCCGCGGGCCGAAGAGGTCGACGACGCGCCACGGCCCGAGTCGGTCATTGGCCGTCTCCTGACCCCCTTTGAGGGCCTGACGCTACTCATTACGGCCATCGGCCACGACGTCGGCCATCCGGGCGTTAACAACGGCTTCCTGTCGACGCTCAACGCGCCGCTCGCCCAGCTGTACAATGACCGGTCCGTGCTCGAGTCGTTCCACTGCGCCGCCTACTCGCAGATCCTCAGGCGGTATTGGCCTGCCGTCTTCGAGGACCGCAAGATGCGCAACCTGATGATCAGCTCCATCCTCTCCACCGACATGGGCCTGCACTTTGATTACATGAGGAAGCTCGGCGACCTGCAGGACAGGCTGCGCCAGGATCCCGACGCCGCCTCGGGATGGAACGTGCGTCAGGTGGACGAGCACAAGGTGCTGGCCTGCTCGCTGCTCATCAAGTGTGCAGACATAAGCAACGTGGTGAGTCTCTTCCCTCTGCCGAAGATGATCTTTTGACGGTCACGGCTGACGCTGGACCATAGGCGAGGCAGCATGACGCGGCGCTGCAGTGGATGCACATTCTCTCGGAGGAATTCTCCCGGCAGGCCTCGATGGAGGACGAGTTGGAGATCAAGTCGTCGCTGCTGGCGCCGCCCAAGAAGGACATGGCGTCGCTGGCCAAGGCTCAGCTCGGCTTCATGAACCTATTCGCCATCCCCCTGTTCCAGGGCGTGGCCGACATCGTGCCGGCCATGCGGTATACGGTAGACGAGCTCGAGATCAACAAGAGGCTTTTCGAGCAGAAGCTGGAGGAAGCCAAGGCACCAGAAGAGGCCACGCCGTCGCTATCGTCTCGAGGCGGTGAGGAGGACCCCCCATCGCCGAGGACGAAGAGCTTTGCGCGCAGTCAGGACACGGAGAAGGCGGGCGTCAACGGCTCGACGATGCTCGACGACGTGGAACGCCAGGACGGCCAGCCGCTGCCATTCCCGTCGGGGCAAGCGTCGGAGCCGCCGGATTTAAGCGGTACGAAGCAGGTGCCCCTGTCGGTCGACGCGATACGGGAGCTGGCAGCGGACGGCGATCCCTTTCGCTGCCGGGCCGACAGCTGCGGCGACAGCAAGATTTGCTTCCGTCAGCGCTGCAGCGAGACGACCGAGGGCAGCATATCGTGTCGGTTGACCAACGACTGGCAGTCTCAAGACACGACGGGGCAGCAGGCGCTGTCCCCCAGCACGCAGGGCACCAGCATCGTTAGCAACGAGTCGCTGGAGAGGACCGTCAGCGGCTGCGGACCCGACGGCTGGACCCGCGGGCCGAACCCGCAGACGGTGGCGACGGACGTCCACGTCCCGACCCTTTCGGCGCCGGTGCCGACGCCGGGAAAGACGGTCAAGAAGCGGCCGAGCCGGTTTCGGATGAAGGACTTTGCCCTTTTTAGGAAGAATAAGGGGAACAACAGCCCGACGCTGCCGGCGGCCGACGCGACCAACTGAGGAAGGGGTCATGCGAACGACGGGGAGGAAGACAAGGAGACGAAGAGCGAGAAGAGAGGAAGAATAGGGGAGTCATCGGGCAAGGGTCGAGCCGGGGCGGGATGGGACGGGACGCCGACTCTAGCCGAGGCTGGACCCCGTGTATAATTCGGCGGGACGTGGCCCTGTACAGTATATATCCGGCGAGCCTCTCTTTCTGTTGGGGGGAAGGGGTCTCGTTTCCCGGGCTGACGGCCGTGGAGTCTGTGCGTTATCTGTGAGGTGGACTTGTCTTTTTTGGTCTTTTGGCGCTTTTGCTGTGATGGGCGGTTGATGGGGGCATTACGTGCCATGTGTGTACGTCACGGGGCGAAACGGGCGTCGGGGGAAGAGGAAGGGACTGGATGGGAACTTGGAGGGCCTGGCCTGGTTTACGGATGATGGAGGCCCGGTTCATGGACGATGAGGACTGGTTCACGGCAAGGTTGGTGTAGAAAGAGAGTCAGTCTCAGTGTATATGTGTTTTACGGAGGGCGGGGGAAAGCGAGACGGCGCGTTTGAGATGGAGCGAGTGTCGCAGCGGCTGTCAGTGATGGGACGGTGTCTGGGCTACTCGTGTAGCGTGAGGGCATGGAGCGCAGCTAATTATAGGCGCCAAGGGGTGAGTGGTGAAGTGGTGGAATGGATAGTTCCATGAGGGTAGTAGTGGACGAGGCTGACGAGCTGGGAGGCTCATCTCGATGCGAGGTGGTAGCGGCCTACCTACCCTGTACGAACGATCAAGATGGATGCACGGGCTGCACGGGCTACAGCAGGATGATTGCTGTGTCTCACGAGGCTGTGCATGCCTATCCGTACATATGTATGTATTTGTGCATAGATGAGCATATTCGCACACGCTTCATGCTTGTACGGCGTAGAGAGAGGGTCGAAGAAGAAATGGAAATGGACGCCGAATTGTATAGATCTGTAAAAGAGCAGAACAGAGTCGCTGATCCCGGCCGGCTTCCCCCTGCACAGGAAATGGAGGTTGCATTGACGAGGCAGCATGTGACAGCCGCATGCTGTGAGGATGGAATGCGGGTGCGTGCTGGCGCATGCATGTCGCGCATCCACACCTTTTTATCGTATCACCACCGGCCGGCAGCCACAGACGGAACGGGGAGGCCGTTGAGCAGTTTTCGTGCAGGGCACAGATGCGGTAACGCTTATAAACCAGCTTCGGTTCAGCCAGCCTCGGGTGGTGAAAAATTCGCACGTCAAACATGGATGCATCCCTGTTGCCGAGGCACGAGTGAATCCTTGGCTTCGGCTAGCTTACGCGAAACGGGTGGGAGCATGGAGGTGCTCACGTGACGGGCTCCAATCGCTGGCGTAGGTTGGCTGGCTCCACGTTGGCTCCATGGCGCCGGTAAATGGCAAGGTGCCGCTGGATGAGTCAACTTTTTTCCATTGCATGGAAGGGTCTTTCTTCCATGGTGGAGCGCTGATGGAGCTGCATCTGTAGCGTGCCAGCGGGGCTTGACCACTGAAGGCACCAAACTGGCACCCCCTCCTCCCCTCCCGCCTCCCCGCCTGTGCCCCTCCACTGGGGAAATCCGGGCCATTTCATGCCCGTCGGACGAATTTCCATCAACTCGCGCCTTCATCGCCCC
>NJES01000387.1:0-17674 GCA_002591395.1 Ophiocordyceps camponoti-rufipedis | reverse complement strand
CATCCCCCCACCCGCCCCAATCGCCCCCCCCCCCCCACCCCCCCCCTCCACCAGCCCCCCCGTCCCCCGCCTCCCCACCCCCCCCCCCCCCCCCCCCGCCCCGCCGCCCCCCTCCACGCCCAAACCCGTTTACGAGGCCCCCCGCCCCGCCCTCAGCCAGCGCATCGCCCAGAGCCTCGGCGACGCAAAGGAGGGTATCACCGAGCAAATCTCAAACATCACCGGCTCCCAGTCCGCCTCTCCAGAGGCCCTGGCTGCTCGTCGTCGTCGCGAGTTGCTTCGCAAGACGGAGGCCTCGCGCAAGCAGGCTCGCCAAGCCGACTTCGACCGCAAGTACAAGCGTGTGGCGAGGTAGCCGTCTACCTTTCACTACCACCTACCTACCACGGGTACTATCCGTACTTCAAGGGAGGTATGTCCGTCCACGACTGGGAGGGTATAGAGAGGTAGATGTCCGTCAAAGGGTCCGATGGCCGGCATCTTCCGACAAGACCAACGGAAACATCGAAACTAAACAGACACCCGGTGAGGGGAGTAAACGATATCAGCAAAAGAAAGAACCAACAAAGGACCAAGCACGCGAGGGATACAGAGCCAGAGTCAGTCCATGTACGAATACAACAGCGGACGGGTAGAAGCACATCATGTCCGCGTCAGCTAGAAAGCGCCGCCTCCAAGACCCCTGTCTACATCATGGTCCATATCCTCACATCCCCGCGTCAGACCATGTGACGTGCACAGCCTCCAAGAATAGACACAGATCCAATCGCAGGCACATCTTGCTACTTTGGGGCTAATCTAGATGATCCCTCCGCTACACCATCGGCTGTACAAGGGACCCTGGAAAGGCTCTCTGGAGGCGAGGAGAAAAGCCCCCCGCAAGATGCTCTCGTCGTCAACAGACCCGTCTCCATCTCTCCTCTAGGTATTCCCATCCCTTCTCTCCGTGACGCCTAAAAGACGGTCCCGTCGCTCTCAATCAGAATCGGCGGTTCCTTGGTGTTCGGCCGATGAATCTCGGCAATCTCGCGACCGCCCTGCCCATCGTCAGCCGCCGTCAGCCACCATTGGATGCGATCCACGATTCCTCACCTTCCAACTGCCGGCCTCCAACAGCTGCGGCAGCGTCAACTCGTTTCCGGCCAGTTCCGCCTTGAGAGCCTTGTTGACCTCGACGCGCAGCGTGTCCAGCAGACCGACGGTCACGCCTCTCCACTCAACCACGACGTCATCTCCGGGCTCAAACATGGGAGCTACCTCGACCGCCTTGGTGCCGGTTCGTCTGCAATATTCGGCGTAGTTTTGAAGGCCACGCTCCTGGTCGTCGGCCTTGAGCGTCAAGACGCCCGTGTCGACAAAGAGGCCACCGTTGCGGTATTCGGGGAGGCCCGTGAGCAGCTCTGTGCCGGCAAAGTGCATGTTGAGCAGCGACTGCATGGGCTGCATGAGCGAGTACGTGAGCCACTGTGTCAGCTTATGAAACGGCAGTATCGACTCCCAAGGCGCGCCGTCCTGTCTGCGCATGGCGTTGCACGGCCAAGCATCGCCCAAGGAGACGCCGTTGAGCGCAGTTCGCGACGGGGGCCAGATGCTGGCGAGACCGTTCATGAGGACGTTCCACAGCACCGGCAGCGGGACGACGAGCACAGACGAGGCCAGCGTCGAGGGGTGCGACAAGAGATGGTCTGAACCGTGTCAGTCTATCCGCAGCCGTTGAGGCGGACGGACTCGGCCAACCTATCATGTTGCCAGGGCGGCCGTCGGCGCCGAAAAAGTCCTTTTTATCATCGAGGGCATCAGCCAGTCGGATGAGCAGCGCGGTGCGGCCCTCGAGGCCCGCAAGCTGGTTGCCGGGACGCGACTGAAGGCCAGCCTCGAGCTTCTCGACTGTGAGGGACTGGAGCCCGGCCTTGTCGACTTGAGTCTTGTTGGCGGCATTTCCAGAAAAGAGGCCCTAAATAGACGGCGCTGGATCAGCCCTGCGCTGGCGGCCAGCGGGTGCAGTGGAGGCGTACCGCCTTGAACATGTCCAAGCTGGCAATAGCCAGACCCTCGGAGCGACGGTAGGTGCGGCCATTTTCGGGACTCTTGTAGCTCCACTGGGTACCGGCGCCGGCGTCGAGCAGGACGCTCACGAGAAATAAATCGATGAGGCGGCGGCACTTTTCCGTGTTGTCGATGCTTTCGGGCCACGAAGCCATGAGCTGGGCGACGCGGTCGCGATCACCGACACAGAAATGCTGGTAGCGGCCGTGGCCGGGGATTGTATTGAACGGAGCATCGTAATCGCGCTGCGGCGGCAGGAAAAGAAAAGGGGCCGTCAGAATATGATTTTGGGTCGTTGTGACGTCAAACGTACCTTGATCAAGCGCGAGACAAAGGCGACAACATCGGGCAGCTTGGTCATGTCGACGGTAAAATGATTCAAGTCATTCTCAAGAGCCTTGCTCAAGACGAGCTTAGACCTTTCTCTGACGGCACCCAAGCTCCGCAGGTAGCCAGCCGGGTCGAGCTGGGGATCGGGAGGGCGAGGCAGGTCGACTTTGGGCAGCTTAACGGGAGACATGGGCGACATCGGGGTGACGGGAGTGATGCTGCCGGCTGAGGCGCGATGACCGACTGCACGCGAGTTTGCCGAGGTGAAGCTGGCGTTGGAGTGCACCGTGGTGATGGTCGAACTGGCTTTGGCCGCCTTTTTGCGAGAAAAGAAGCCCATGACGGGCGAGGGGGAGGGGGGGGGGAGTATGTATGTATGTATGTATGTAGGAGCCGCCGCTTCAGAGGAGGGAGGCGGGGCGAACGCGGGGAAGAGAGTTGCGTCGGCGATACGCGTTTGGAAGCAGGGAGACGGGCGATCCCTATATCATAGAATCAGTCTCAATGGCGACAGATTCGCAGCTGTCGAGCTGAGCTTCGTCGCAGGTAGGGTAAGGGTAAGGGTAGGCAGGGGCAGCAGGGGCAGCAGGGGCAAAATTACCAAAGGCCGGGGTCTGCGGGGGTTGTTGCTGGTGAGCCTCCCAACAGGCCAGGGTTGGGCCAGCAGGGTGGCAGGGGTGTCTGAGCGAGCCAATGGGTGGGAGGTGTTTGCGCAGTAACGAGCTGAGAAGGGCAGGGCGCCCGAAAGCCCAAGGGATGGACGAGAGGCTAGAATCGAGGCTGCAGGGCAAACGTCATCGGCCGGCTGTCGTCGATCGGAAGCCGTCCGTTTGAGGTCAGCAGGGGCCAGAGAAGGAGAGAGATGGTGTGGAGGAGGCGAAAAAGAAAGGGAAGAAAAACTAGGTGTTTTCTTTTATCGCGGTTCGTTTGTCGCCGAACAGCGCTGGTTTGCGCACTGATAGAGATGGTGGTGAGATGATGGATGGCGCTCGCTGCGCGTCGTCGTCGTCGTCGTCGTCGTCGTCAGGTGATGAGGAGAGGAGAGAAGACGGCTTTCAGACGGTGAAGAGTTTTGGTGATGGTGGTGAATGGTGATGATGATGAGGGCAAAAGAGAAAGTGGGGAACCGTTCGCCAGCTGTCGATGCAAGAGCCCGGTGCTGTTTGGTTCGCACCTGCCCGGGGCGAGGCGTTAGGGCCGTCCTCTTACAGGCAGGAGCCGATTTCGTCACGGGAAGGAGCACCCCTTGACAACTCCTCCAGCCCAAAACTCATCAACGACTCACTGAGAACTCATCAAGAGCAAGCAAATAACTCATCTAAACTGCGGATACTCCCCTCGTCACATATTCAACCCACTGGAAACTACGAGCAGCCAGCCACGCAATCTACTACGAAGAATATCCCCAAAAGAACAGCTCATCAAGGACTGACCAGACTCACAAAGACCTCGTAGGAACTACCTACTTTACCGCATATATTTGCAAAACGTCCGAAACACGACTCGGCAACTGCTGTCTCAAAGATATGGATATAATGTCTTCCCCAAAATGCTGTCATCGCCGAAACAAACAACCCCATCCCCCAGCCCGATGCCACGCCTCGGCAGCTAATCAGATTGCCACAGACACTTGCCATCCTCCCACATGTCGCAGGCCTGCGTCCAAGCCTTCCAGTGTTCCCGAGGATTGTTGGCCTTGACGGCAATCAGCGTCACCCCGACGCAGCCCCGGTCCAAGGGCAGCCCGCGATAGCTCCACTGAAGGAAAATGGGCGCTTCCGGCGGCGACAAGTGCGGGAAGCGATATCTGTCGTATGCGATTTGCGCCTCGTCGGGCGGGCAAACGTACAAGACGCCTTCTGGGACGGCCATCTCCGGCCCATAAACGCCCCGGACGATGCTATGAAAGGGGTCTCGCCTGTCGATGTCACGCTTGCATCTGAGCTTGACATAACGTGGGGTTTCTGTGATTGCGGGCAAGGTCCTGACCAGTGCCAGGGGATTGCCGGTGATGAAGTCGGACTGGATTAAGTCGTCGGCTTCGGTACGCCAGAAGATGATGGGCTCGGCCGTATCGTTGTGCCACTTGGGTCCTGGGTCTTGTATGCGCTTCTTTGGCGGATTATCTTCCTTTCTCGTGTATTGATTGTCCATGGGATTGGGTTTCGTGTGCTCCAGCACCAGGGTAATATCGCATGCCGAGACTCGAGGCCAGTACGCCACGACGTGCCGTCCGGTGAGGGTTGTGATCCATTCACGCCGGTATTCGGCGTCAAAAGCAGACAGGTTCAACCCCCCAACCGTGGGCATCGAATCCAACGGCTGGGCCACCAGACTGAAAAATTTCGTCTTGTCGACCCCGTATGTCTTGGGCCAATGAATCCTTCTGAGGGGTGATGCCGCTTGAACGCTGCCTATGGCGGCGAAAACGGAGAGAAGGAGAGCTGCGAGCATTTTGAGGGTTTTGACGACCAGGGAGCAGAAGAGAGGCGGAAGACTTTCAAGAAAGAGAAAAGAGGGCCTCAAAAAGGCTCCTTGCCGAGATATATACCCCAACACTAAAGGCCCCATCAAGCTGTACAGCAGCAAGATTCAACTTTATCCCCAAAGCTCAAGACTGACTTAGACATGCAGCTTCGTGAACGACCACTTGAGTCTGTACAGTATGCCGTTGCTGTCCGCCATAACTATGTTGAAGTCATGACGATATGTCCCCACGAGTCTGCGGTGAGAGGTGGGTGAGGTTAGTCACTGACAAGCAGCAGGCGAAGCTTGATCCGGTATCAGATGCGGAAACAGTATGCAGGATACTTGTATGTCACTGGACCTAGATGAGACTTTCGCAATCCCTAACCCGTGCAGTCAAGACTATGTTATCAAAACCTAAACAGCTTCGCCTCGCGAGCTTTGGTTTGCTCCTGCGCGGATCAAGCCGCTTCGTCTCCACCTATGACGCTCTCGAGAGCCATGATCCGTCTTTGAACAGAAGCGTAGCGAAGCATCTGGTAGCGGAGAAGCTCTTTGATCTACGTCTTGGGCAAGGCGTCAACCAAGCCTGTCCATGGATCGGATCCATGCTATGGTGAGCGGCGGACTGCGGCTGTCACGTCTCGTCAGAACTCTGTTCCAGCGTATACATACAAACATTATTCAAGCCGCATCGTGGCGTCATTTTTACCGGGGGCTTCTCTGCCAAACGCGCTCTTGACATGACTGTCGCTCGTAATGGTCGGAGGTGCTCTCGAGTATTACATGTGGACTGAGTTGTGAGCTTTAACCTTGGATGCGCTGAACTTGTTGATGGTAACAAAGCGTTCCTCTCTGCCCGTTCACAAGCCCAGAGAACCGGAGTCGCTCAACTATTATACCTCGCTCAACTATTATACCTGCTCGGCAAACCTTGAGCAACCCGCAATTCTTACTAGCCTCTGTAGCTTCAAGACAGACTTCGCTAAACTCGGCACGTACGTTTCGTCTCTTGACCGGCAACCTGACAGCTATATCTGCCCAGTTCGTCAGCGAGCCGTCAACGCCGACTCCGTTTCCTAGACTATTGATTATGTATATGTAACGAGGCAGGATTGCCTTTGCGGTATTCACAGCAGGCTCATCTGCTCGGCAGTCAAGCAGACGGAGCTCGTCCAGTCGTTGGCTTTTTGCCTAACTTCAATATAAGGGTTGATGGTTCAGGGCTGAGCTTCCCTGAACAGATACATACAAGCAAGCGATGTGGCAGAAAGCACACTTAACCGGTTATCGTGTCGATGACCTTATCAAGTCGTCCATAGCTCTAAATCGACGTTTGGCAGGCCTTTGCACTCTGCGCCAGATATTCCTTGGCAGAAGTGAGCATCTGCCATCGTATTCTATGGCAGCAACGTACCAGCCCTACGAAACCTTGAATCTAATACCGCCATCGGAGATGGTCCATAGTAGAGGCAGATGATCGAGACTCATAAGCAGAGTTACAATGATGATCACGATGACACGGCCGTTTCCTTATGTAGAAGCCATGCTCCGCTGATATGCTCGCGTCATCTCTTCCTCTCCCGGCCTGACGGAACTAATCTACGCTGCCAACGTCAAGTCGCGGCATGCACTCAACCAGTCTTCTAGCAGTAGCCTCGCTCCTCAGTGGCCTCGGATTCTCACGAGACTGCACCATGGGGAAGTACCGCTGTGAATGGCGCGGGATGTCTCCTGCTTGCGGCAACACAACCCTGCCTCTCTGGCAGACAGACGCCAAGGGGATGCTATACGTCCGCTCAACCCAGAAGGATAGTTCGGTACGCTTAAGATATCATGGAAACCCGCTTCAACGCATCTCGGAAGACTGCTTCAATGCCTACGGTTTCAGCTGCGTGAGTGGCTATAAACGGCTGTTTTGCGACATCTATGACAATAAAAAATACCGCAACATTGATTCAAACGGCGTTGGAACTACGGCTACTGATTACAGAGCTACGGCCGCTTATTACACGTGAGGAGAAGCTCATCAGTCTCATACGTCTTCTTTCTTGCTTGAATCTTGAAATTGGTGGTTTCAGCCTACTCTTTTGAGGCCGGAGGGAAAAGGGGCAGCTGAGTTGCGGACTCAAGCTGCAGGTAGTCGTCTTTGCAGCACGATGACAATACTCTCAGTCAACATTGTACGAATACAAGGCAACTAGAGCATAAACCCATTGTTAACAACTGACGCTACATGCACCGTTCCATCGCCTGCAAGCCATGCAGGGACATGCCTTGACCGGTTGTGCCGGACCTGCAAGCTGCCCAACCCCGCTCGAGACCCTGGTGACGCTGTCATGAGCAACGAGCTTGTTTTGATTCAGCCCAGAGAAAGCCAGCTTCAACCCCTCTGTCTTCCTCTTCAGTTGTATCGAGTTTCTGTTCTCAAGATGTCTATCTGGCTCCTCGTTCATCTCGGGGTAAGACGCAGAAGATCACAGACAATCATCATTGCTAATCGTGGTTGTGACAGCTTGTTCTTGTTCTCATCGGCGTAGCAATGTTTGTCAATCTCTCCGTCCTGCCATCTCATCAAACTCCATGCTCACAACTGCCACAGCTATGAACACGTCAACTCCGTTGCCCTCTCCCTCCCCATCCGCTCATCCTTGACCATCATCACCATCATCCTCCCGCTCCTCGCCGCCCTCAACGCCATCTTCTACCAACGCCTCCTCCGAACAGCCAGCGCCGCTGCCCAGCGACGCACCTTGCCGCGAGTCCTGACGCTACAGGCGCTTCAAGCCATCCTCATCACCGTCTTGGCCACGCTCTTCTTCTCCAAGATGATACCCTCATCTGACGGGACCTGTCTCCTATCCAACATATGGCAGGACTTCTTTAGCGACCACGACGTCGACTCAATCCGACGCATCCAGGACGGACTCAACTGCTGCGGTTTCAACACGGTTCAGGACAGACCGTGGCCGTTTCCGGACCATCAGACAGCAAGGGAGTGCGCAGATACGTATAGACGGGATGTTGCCTGTGTGAGGCCATGGCAGTCGGCTCTACAGCGCAACTCGGGCGTAGAATTTGGGGTTATCCTCGTCGTCGGTCTCTGGCAGGCATGTTGATTCTTTCAGTGTAAGAGAAGGTGGCTGACAGCTGGATCCAGATTGCGAGCCTGATTCTGCCTCTGAGGAAGACGCTGCAGAAGCGTGACGCCAGCGATACCGAGAGAGCTCGACTCCTGACGGGTGCCACGGAACCGGAGGATAGAAGTGCTTCGAGACGGGAGATTGATGGGAATGAGGCGGTGGATGATGCGAGCTCCGGTCCCGAGAGCCAGCCAAATCGATCATTGCTGGAACTGTGAGAGCGAGAGAGAGCTGAGGGAGTTTATTAATAGTGAGTTGGAGTCGTCTATTGGACTGTAAAACATGTGGAAGATGGAAGCAACATGGAAAGCAGCTCGAACAAAACATTATCAACTATGATTCACCCGCTTGTAAGAGACAAATTGTCAGTATCTCAACCGTCAACACGTCTCCATACCCTCCCTCACCGCAGCCATCTCCCAGCCTTGTCCCGAATCTCAGCATCTTTCATCTCCCTCACAATAGAGTCTCTCACAAAAGCATGCTGCTTCCCGTCCAATGCCTCATGCCAGGTGTCCGCCAGCGGAGAGAGCTTCTCCTTGGCCGCGACCCGGCGTGTGATGTTGCGTCCAGCAGTAAGATCTTCCATGGAAGCGATAGCCATGCCAGACTTGGTCTCAAAGATCCTGAATGGAGCTGCCACGGCACGCTTCTGCACAGTCTTGGGCTTCTTCTGTTTCATCTTGGGCTTCTTCTGCTCCATCTTGTTCTTCCCCTGCTCCTCCCAGCCGTCGTTTTCGCACGGCTCCGAGAGGCAGTATCTGACGCCCGGGGCTCCCGGATTGCCAAAGCCGATGGACACAGTCTGCTTGCCGCCGCTGCCGCTGAACCTCGTAGCCAGCATGGATATCTCCAGCTCTTGATCGATCTGCTGCTCTTCAGGGACACAGCGAGTGACCAGAGTCCCGTTGCTTGCGGCGCTCTCGCTGGTATCGGGGAAAGGATAAGCGTTGCAGACCATGCTGCTGTTGGTGATGATGCTGCTCATGCTGTAGGGGACTGGGGGTTGCGGGGGGCAACGAGAGCATTGCGTCGATTTGAGCCGTTTGCTGCGCTCGAGTTTCGACGGAAAGTCGAGTGTCAGCTGGTAGGAGAAGTGTGGATTTGCGCAGCGGATGGCCCAGCACATGTTGGTGCAGATATCAGGCATCTCGTCGCACAGGAAGACGATGTCGGGAGGAGAGGCGGAGGCTGCCATTGAGCCTGTGATGGCCGTTGCGAGAGCCAGGGGTATAGCTTTGGAGAGCATCGTTGAAGGCGAGGAAGAAGGTGTCTGTCTTGTTGAGATGCAGGGTTTGTTTGCTGCCAAACAACGAGTGGAGGAGGGGTCTGGTCGGTCCCTGATGGCCATTTGGCTTACATACTCTCTCTCCCCTCCTATGAAACCTTGAAGTCAGCTCCTCGCTAGCGGCCGGCTGGTCAGGAACTTACTGTCTCCGACTTGCATATTTTTTGACATGCGGTGACGTTGAGCCGAGAAGAAGACGCACGGTATCAACGACCTCTTCTTGAACCGTGTATGCAGCAGAGCCAAGGTACAATCATGTTTCTGGGTACAACAATACTTCTTACACAGAAAAATAAGAAGCTTGCCTTCCGCATCTCCCAGAACTTCAAGTCTGTAGCCGCCAGCCAGACATCGCAGCATCGTCGTCCTCCTACACTGTCAATCTGGCCTGACGTCATCCCGCCGATAACCGACAGATAGCGTTCTGACTCAGCACTCTCCCCGCACCACCCCTCGCGCTACTCGCTAGCCCCTCGCTAATCCCCACCTCACCTTCAGCCTCACTCCTCTAGCCTCACTCCTCCAAGCCTCACCCACAAAGACAGACTCAAACCCTTCCCAGTCGGACGCATCGTCAGCTTCATCCGTCCGCGACCATGGCCGGTTCAAACGCCTCCCTCCAGGCCTTCATGGTCTCGGCCCCGGGAAAGGTCATCGTCTTCGGCGAGCATTCCGTCGTCTATGACAAGGTAAAAAAATAAAAGGGGGGGACGAACCGCAACTCGAGTCGGCTGAGAGAAATGCCTTTGGTCGTCCGCCGCTGAGACTGTGAAAAGTCTGCCATCGCCGCCGCAATCTCCCTGCGCTCCTATCTTCACGTCGCGCCGGAGTCGAGTCGGACCGTGACGCTGAGGCTGACGGATATCAACCTCGTTCACGAGTGGCCCGTCGACGACCTCCCCTGGGCCGCCTTCAAGCAAGAGGGCAAGACGCATTCGTTCGACGCTCGCCTTTCTGCGCTGGATCCAGATCTCGTCGCCGCGCTGCAGCCGCACGTCGCTCGCGTCTCCATGACCGACTGTCCCGACGATGCGCGTAAAGTTCATCAGAGCGCTGCCTTGGCCTTTCTCTATCTTCTATTATCCCTCCACGATGCCTCCTCGCTATCCGGCTGTCGATATACGCTGCGATCGACCATCCCCATTGGCGCCGGCCTCGGCAGCAGCGCCTCCGTCTCCGTCTGCCTCGCCACGGCCTTTCTCATGCAGCGGGGCGCCCTCGTCGCTCCCCACAAGGATCAGACCGTCGCCGAGGCCCTCGCCCAGGTGGAGCGTATCAACAATTGGGCCTTTGTCGGCGAGATGTGCATCCACGGGAAACCGTCGGGCGTTGACAACACCGTCGTCTCTCAGGGCAGAGCCGTGCTGTACCGGCGCGGCCACGGTGTGCGTCCGCTGTGGACTTTTCCTCAGCTGCCGCTGCTTCTCGTCGATACCAGGCAAGCAAAGTCGACGGCGCACGAGGTGGCCAAGGTGGTTGCTCTTAAGGAGAAGCATCCCGAGGTTGTCGCGTCCCTGCTCGAGGCCATGGATCAGGTAACGGGCAGCGCCGACATCCTCTTGGCATCGCGCGCTGTGCAGGCACCGGAATCGGTCAAGCTGGCGACAGACCGAGAGACGGGCCATCTGGGCGAGCTCATGCGCATCAACCACGGCCTGCTCGTCTCGCTTGGTGTTTCGCACCCGCGCATCGAGAGGGTCCGCGAGCTCGTCGACCACAACGGTCTCGGCTGGACTAAGCTGACGGGCTCCGGCGGTGGCGGCTGCTGCATCGCCCTCAAGCAGCCTGGTGCGTCCGAAGATGACTTACTTGGGCTCCGGCGCCGACTGCTCGACGAGAACTACCAGCTGCTGGAGACGACGCTCGGAGGCGAGGGCGTAGGTTTGCTTTGCAACGGAGCTGATGAGTTGGGCATAGATTTCGATGACTTTGTCGCTGCTAAGGACACCGACGGCATCGAGGTAGTTGTCAACAGGGGCAAGGCCAAGGGCGAGGGATGGAAGTTTTGGGGCATCGAGGGCGACATACAGGCTTAACAGACGATGATGGACACGCGACAACAAAGGTGATTCGAGAGATTACTATTTGTGAATATATTGGGAATTATGTACTCGCAGATTGTCGTCATCGTCATTGTATGGAAATTCAATGCTGTCCATCTTACTTCAATCGTCTCAATAGGCCTTGCCGCCACCAGCCAGCGCAGTCAGATTAGTGTTTCCCGTCTTGAGGAGCGTCTTCTGCTTGGGGATATTGTCGATGACGTCGTCGGGCAGATGCAGATGATCCTTGACCGCCTGCTTCGGCGTCAAGGCCAACCACTGGGCAACAGAGATGTCAGAGAACTTGGGCGCCTGCAACACCTCAAGAAAGACGAGATCCTCAGTGCCCGTATTCTCAACGTAGTGAGCAGCCGCCTGCGGGATATAGCCGACATCCCCAGCGGTAAAGTCAAACGTGTTGGCCGAGTCGGGCGCCTTGTAGATGGTAGCACGAGCGGACCCCTTGAGGAAGTAATCCCACTCATCCGACGTGGTATGCCAGTGCATCTCACGCATCGCCCCAGGCTCAATCGTCACCAGCGCAGCCGAGAACATGGAGGCGATGGGGAAGGTCCTGGGGTCGAGGACCTTGACGGAGCCTCCGGGCACGCGCATCGGCTCTTGCTTGGACCAGTGGTAGGAGTAGGCTTTGCTGCCTGTCAGACGGCCTCCCGGAGCGGCGTCGGCGACCGAGTCTTGGCCTTTGCCTTTGGGTTGGGGCGTGCCGTTGAAGATGTAGAGGTCCTTGGGGTCGGGGAGGTTCTTGAAGGCGTCGACGTCGGCGCGGAAGTTCTTGGAGAGAACCGAGCGAGGAGTGCGGGCGAACATTCCGGAGACGAGGAACGTGCCGTTTTCGTCAAAGTCGCCCTCGTCGAACACGAGGAGGAACTCGACGCCCTGTTCGCCAGCCTGGATGGAGTGCGGCACCCCAGCAGGGAAGAACCAAACGTCTCCCGCACAAAGATCATCGGTAAAAGCACCGCCCTCGTCATCAACAGCCCCGATATGCACGCATCCCTCAAGGATAAGAGCCCATTCACCAGCCGTGTGCCAGTGCAGCTCGCGGTAGGCATTGGGCGCAAGCTTCATGTCCACGCCGGCCATGCGCTTGGCGATGGGCAGCACCGCCGTGTTCTGCTGCCGCGCCCAGCCTGCCCTTCCCGCGGCTCCGGGCCGGTTGTGCGAGAGGCCGAGGGGCCAGACGGCGTTGGGGAGCGAGCCCTTGTCTGTGCCTGGCGGGGCGAATAGGTCGGGGTTTAGGCGCTCGTAGGAGAGGGTTCGGGGGCCGGTGTCGCCGGCTGCGCCGTAGTCGCCGCGGACTGCTTGGGGTCGCTTGGCGGATTGCATGTCGAGGTAGAGGCCGAGGTCTGCGGGTGCGTCCTGGCCGTTGACGAGCTGGGGGGGTTCGGGGGGGGTGGCTGGTGACGAGGCCATGTTTGCGGGGGGGGCGATGCCGCCTTGGAGTGAGGTAGGGCCGAAGAGGCTTCCCACGGGGGAGGTGACGGGAGGGATGGGGGTGTTGATGCCGGCGACGGGACCGGTGTTTTCTTCGTACGTCATTCTGGAGGGAGTCAGTGTTGTGCTGGGCGGAGAGGAGGTTGGAAGAACTGACTGCGGTGCGGCAGCGGCCAGCATCGCCGAGGCGAGCGTGTAGTAGATGCTGAAAGGCGCCATTGTATGAATCTTGTGCCCGTTTCAAAGAACTCTGCTCATCTCAGAAGGCAGCTCTCTTCGAACAATCCCAGCGAGCAGCGGCCATCTTATATACCAGCGCCGCCGGTCCTCCCCTCGGACGGTCCGCCTGACGTGCCGAACTGCCACCGGCGGCGGAACAAAAGGTTCAGAAAGCCATGGCATCGCCAACGGCAAGACACTAGGCTCGTGCCGACCAGGCGAAATGCGGTCGCGGCTACAACCGTCTCCCATGTGTCGTCCTGTTCTGTGGAGTTGACGTCAGGTCGCGGAAGGGTTATTTTTCCGGCGCCGGATAAGTTGAAGCAACCCGGCTATCTCGGCTGCTGGAGGATCAAGGCTTCTCACGCCACTCAAGGTCCTTTTTTCCCCGGGCCAGTCCCCGACCGAGTCCCCGATCATCTCCCGCCGTCGTTGCGATCGCGGCATCCAGAGCCGGACGTTGCGCCGATATGATCCTTCCTCATCTCCGGCCGGGGCCTGAGGTGACGATGACGACGGCTCGCTGCGCCTGATGGCTTCTATTGGAGCCGTCGCTTGTGCACTGCCACGTCTCCGTCTCGGACAACCGGCCAGCCCCCAATGTCGCCCTCCCCCACAGACGGGACACGGGCCGTGCTATATCCAGACGAGGCGTGAACTCTTGGGGCTCACTGTTTCTTCGCCATCGACGCTTGGGGAGGGCTGGCGCCGGAGACTGCCCTGAGCAAAGGCCGGGCCGGGGCCGCGGACTGACTTCTCATGTCCGTGGCCGTGCCCTGCTAGTCGGATTTTCGCTTGCCTGCTTCGGCGGTAGGGTCGGCACTTGAGGCTGTTGGCGCGAGGAAAGTCGGGATTCGCGTTGATGCTTCTTTGTCTCACGGTGTTTTCTCGCGATTTCCGGCGTTGGGGCTTTACGGCTGAATGGTGATGACGGTTCGCTTTCACGGGGCTTCTATTCATGAAGCGATCTACAGCGATCATCCCACACTGCCGTCAACATAGCGAGAGACAGCGACATGAACACAGCCTACCGACCGGCCCCCGACGACGCACCGCTCTACCAGATTGACGGGTTGCGGTCGGCAGCAGCGGGACAGGGCCGCGTTGTTGGTGTCGCGCCTGAGACGGCCACGTAGGTGAGCTGCTTGGGGATCGGGGGCCAGTCGGGGTCTGGCAGGGCCACCGGGTCGCTTGTAGGGAGAGTCACGGTAGAGAGACTGAGCTCTGGGTAGGTAGTGATCATGTTGATGGTGGAGCTGTTCTCTAGAGAGCGTTGCTGGGTGATTTGAAGATGGCAGTGATACAGACCAAAGTTCGACATTTCATGTGCCAAGTACGAATACAAAGTAGGCCTTCTAAGTTTGCTCGCTCGTAGCCAATGGAGTTGATCCGTTATCAAGCAGGGCGAAGCTCTATGGAGTTTCCTTGGCTCCTTGATCGGCATCTGCGTCTTGAAGCAGCCAACGTCGGTGGGAGAGCTGTATCAAAGTCTCGCATAAGGAAGTTTGTAGTGAGCGTCGCAGACGGGACTGGAGTAGCGACGCTACGTCTGCTAAGCCCGTGTAGGTGCCTGGTGACAAAGGGTTCACGGTGCCGACAATGTCCCAGCAGACTTGTCTAGCAACCTCTTCAAGCTGAAGCACACGAAGGACTTCCTGAGCAATTACCGGACTTTATTGAGTTGCGTCAGCAGGCCTGGGTAAGCCGCGCCGATGCCGGTTTGACACAGGATTCAGTTTGCGGTCACTGCTCGAACAACCTCTTGTATTTGAGCCGACTTCTCAGGACAGCAGAGACAGATTCGACGTACTTCTCTTCAACTGAGAGAAAAGTGCTAACTCGTGGTTTGTACGAAGTAACATCAACCATTATGCCGCTCCTGAACTACACGGTTGTGACGATGCAGCTCAGTGAGGAATCCTCGCATGTTCGGCAATCGCACTGATTTGAGCAAAGCACAATCATTCCGATTTCGAGATAGACACTTTCCGCATCATGCTCGCCAGCGCTGAAGCTGAGGGCCACATGAGAGGACAGAGAGAAGTTAGTGTCGAAGCTGGATCAAGAAAAAGGTTATGCCGGACCGAGGCTCGCTTAGGAAGCTGTCATGTGCTTAGTCAGGTCCTCGAGAGGCTGGTCATGATGCTAGGGGAGCACCTCAGGGGTGACGACAGCTGCGCCACCAGCCAAGTATCGGCCTATCTAACCAATCAAAAGGGAGCATTCCTGCTCAAGTACCCAGCTAGTACCGTCGCGAGTCAGGGAACGCGTGCGTTGCCACTTCCGGATCGCGTCAGATGTTTCCCCACACCGACGAGCTTGTACCGGCTAGGAGCGTTTTACACCAGAAGCTGTCGTCGGCGATACCTGATCTTGTGAGTCGGTGGGGCATGGTCCAAGAGATTCAATACCTCGTAAGTACTTGCTCTGCCTATGTGAGGAGGTGCGGCGGCTGGCGGCTTCTCTGCATTTCCCATCCACCTCGCAGCTGGCCAGCCTCAGTTCACGCGCCTCTTCTCACGACCAGGTACCGCCAACAGGCTTATCCGCCCTCTCGCTCTCTCTGCGAGGGCCTCTTTTGCGTCTCAGCTGGTCTCTCTCTGGCGCTCAGGTGTGCGACGCCGAGGCTGACGCGATCGTGTGCGTCACCTGTCGTTGCTTTCTTTTCGTCCCTACCTTCCGCTGATGCGCTCGCCAGCCATTCATCTGCATTCTCTCCAGCCAGCACATCGAGTCGTCATGACGCACGCAAAGGGGAGGACCTTGCCCTCGCGGACGAACCCGCTCATGGTCGAGTCTGTGCCTGAGTGTATGTAAATGTCCTCTCCCTTTGCTCGTGGTAACGCGCTGACGCCGTGACAGATGCCGAGCTCGTCGCGCGTCGACGCCTTACCCAGACCGAGCTCACCCAAAAGATCACGGGTGGCGCTGATTCAGAGTCCGGCACGACTGGCGCTCTCGACTACGCCCATCTTCGCGCGCCCCTGCCCAAGGGCATCGTCTCTGGCGTCTTCAAGGTGAACCCGAGCCCGGCCAGCTATTTCCTCATGCGTCGCAGCTTCGACGGCTACGTCTCCGCCACCGGCATGTTCAAGGCCACTTTCCCATATGCCGAGGCTGCCGAGGAGGAGGCTGAACGCCAGTACATCAAATCTCTACCGAATACGGACCCCGAAGAGCTGGCAGGCAGCATCTGGATTCCTCCGGAGCAAGCCCTCGCCTTGGCTGACGAGTACAAGATTGGAACCTGGATTCAGGCCCTGCTTGACCCAGCCAAGATTACCGTCTCGTCTAGCTCAAGCGCGCCCTCCAAGAGGATCCTCGCGCCCCCCAAGTTCGAGCTATCCAAGATTCAGAAGGATTTCGTCCCCTTGACGCCGTCTTCCATCCCCCGCAGCACCCGCGGCCGCCGGTCCGTCAGCCCCGTCAAGACCACCAGGCGCACTGCTCCGCAGCCCAGGAAGCGCACTGTCAAGGCAAAGGCAGAGGTCGTCGAGACCAAGGTCAACGGGGAGGAAACCAAGACGCAAACCGATGATGCTACCCTGGAGGCGACGTCGTTTGATCCCGACATCGTCCTGGAGCACAAAGAGGCTCAGCCTGATTTCAAGGTTGGCGCCGACGATGCCTCGACGGCCATCTCCGAGTCCGATGAACTCTTGATGGATATGGCGGGAAAGCCGCCCAGCGCCGATGAAATCGCCAAGATGATGCAAGTTGCCGCGGACATGGTCAGGCAGGACAGGGTTGCGGCGGAAAAGGCCGTACAGGACGAGGAATCCGACGGTGGCAAGGCCAAGCCGATTGTCAAGAAGAGCAAGCGAAAGGCAGCCGACATAACCAAGTCGGAACAGGATGCCAACAACGAGGCGGCAGACGCGACGGTGGAAAGGGAAGTGCAGGTGCGGGCAAAGAGAGCGAGGACCGAGGTGGAGCGGCAACGAAACAGGGTGAAGCAGAGAGCCCTCGTCGGACTGAGTGCCACAGTGGCAGTCGGGTAAGTCGAGGCAATCTCCGACGGCGAGGGCAGTGAGCTGATGTTTGTTGAACTAGTGCCCTTCTCCCTTGGCTTACCTCTCTGCTTTGAGATGCTTCACGGAGGCGCGCTCCCTGGTCGAGCCATCATTCACCGGCCCTGCCCTCTGTGTGGCCCGGCGTGACTGAAGGAAAAGACTCGGTTGAGCGACCGGACGAATACCCCCCTCTTTTCCCCATTTCCATTCGCCAGGGGTCTTTGCCCGGCTATCTTCGACGTACACAAGGCCCTCGGAGGCCCATTTTCTACATGGAGGCGGCCTTGTGATGCCCGGAACCAGTCCCCGTCTCTGTTGCGGGGAGTCTGCCTCGCTTCCAGTCTTGCAGTCACTCACTATCTAGAAGAGACAGTGGCTCCTGATGAGCGGTTCTGTCGGACTGTCTCGGGCCTCGGGAGTCTCTGGGAGGAGCTGCACGAGCGGCCACGGACGAGAGGAGGGAGACTGAGTATCGATTGCAGTAATCTTTGAAGAGAGAGAAGACTGAAGCTGCGCCGGTGTCTGACATGTGCGACGAGACAAGGTGCATTCGTACTTTGTATGCCCATCATTGTAGAGGTTTCAGAGCCGGCAAGACTGCCACGCAGCATCCGTCTATTCGTACTCTGGCAGCTGTCATTAAATTAATAGGTGTTGTGGCGCGCACAAGGG
>NJES01000386.1:0-17738 GCA_002591395.1 Ophiocordyceps camponoti-rufipedis | reverse complement strand
TCGTCGTCGTCGTCTTCGTCGCCGTCGCCGTCGTACGGCCGGACCGGCTCCTCATCGGGAGCCATCAGTAGCATAGCAGGCTGGGTCCGACCGTCTTATATGCGCGGGCGCGCGCGTATGTGCATGGGCATGAGCATGAGCATGGGCATGAGCATGGGATGTATTCAAGGTAGGTGTATTCGTAGGTAGGTATGTAGATACCTATGTATGTAGGTATGTATGCAGCATCACAAAAGTCGTCTCTTCTTGTCCGTCCGTCCGTCCGCAGGTCAATCCAGTGTCGAAAAGGTCGGCGTCGGCAGCGGAGCAGCCTACCTACGAGCGGGTGCGACCAGGGTTTGCTAGGGTCAGGGACTTCCATGGCCGGCTAATTTTCCCGCCCGCTGATGAGATGGAAGGGTGCCGGCCAGGGGGGGAGGGGAGGGGGGCGGTAGCTGGCTATCGGACGGGAGGGTAGAAGCGCGCGGGGACGGGTTAGGCAGGTACTAAGCATACCTCTGCTGCAGCGGTGGGCGGTTCGGTTGGGGTCCAGTGATTGATGAGGGCTCCAGGGCTGTCCACGGGGCCAATCCGTAGAAGGCTGTACCTACTAGTGGATGGGAGGCATCGCGAACAAGATCCAGCCTCGTCCGTCAGAACCAGCAGTCCCCGGAACGAATACATACACATACATGCGAACAGTAGGTAGGCAAGTATTCGTAGGTGGCAGCCACCGGCGAAATCTCAGCAAACACCGTCCCGAAACCCCGTCGATCCGCCCAATGCAACCCACCGCTCATCACCACTGCTGGGTTGGGTGAATACATACAGGTAACGAAAGACATTGATGTCCGTCGCCCGCGGAGAATACCGCAGCCCGGTGTGGGGAACAGCTTCCAGAAGCCCTGCCCTGCCCCCTGCCCTGCCCTGCCCTGCCATCCGCATCGAGAAATGAGCTTCAGGGGGTCCATCCTCCATCCCCCCGTGCCTTATCGGTACCCACCACGTCTTTTCTGATGGATTGGGATCCGGCTGCGTTGCCGAACTTTTCAGGAGCCGAGGACACAGAAGCTCTCAGTCGGGCAGGGCTCCTTGTCCCTGTCCCTGTCCCTGTCCCTACCTATCCCTTGTTGACCTATTCATACCTAGGCGGGTTACCCTACACCCACCCGTTGCCGCCGGCGGAAGCGACACCATGTCATCATCATATCCCTTGGAAGAAGCAAGGCGGAGAAGAAGAAAGGAAAAAGAAGAAAAAGGCGAAAAAAGTTCCCAGCGGCGAGTGGCCTGACGAATGCATGAATACAGATACTTACATACGAAGACTTTGTACGGATATTCGTACACAAAGGGCATACCTACGAATACACACAAGAAGCATCTCATACAACCATACAACCATCCATCCATCCATCCATCCCCCTTCCTCACAGTTACCGCCAGAGACAACCCCATCCCATCACAAGCCGCAACAAAGAAACGCTCCCCGAGGAACAAGCGACGCCACGTTGTATCCCACGCCTCCCCGGCTTCCGCGACACGAGGACCCCCTGTCCCATGCCGGACGCTACCTACCCGCCCAGGAAGGTCGGCTGGAATGGGATGAGATGGGTGACGATGACGATGACGATGACGATGATACATACGAATAGGTCATGGTGATGATGATGATAATGGGAGGCGCACAGACCCCAAGGCACGGACCGTCCTTCCGTCGACCTGACGATGAGGCGCGGGAAACGCCCCTGGATCTCCCTTCGAGATTGCGTGGAAACAGGTCCAGCTGGAATACACACACACACACACACACACAGATGGACGCATCATAACGAACCAGATAATCCATTCAGTGAGAACGAACCCACCCCAGATACCACCTCGTTCCTCTTCCTCCTCTCCCTCCTCCAACGCCGTCCCTCGTCCTTCTTCCCGCCCACCGCCTCACCCCGGCGGCAGACAACGACGCGCATAAGGCTCCACGCCCTTCCAGTTGACGCCCGATACCCCCGAGGCCTCCGTCCCCCCGCCGATGGCCGCCCAAGGACTCCCCCGACACGTCCCCGACCGGGCCTCAAACGTCCAGGCCAGACAGCCCGCAGCCCCGACAGCCTCGCACCGCTCCCTGCAAGCCTCATCGTCGCCGACGCCCGTCCACGTCACGGCCCCGTCGCCGTCGTCGCCCACGTGATCGCCGCGCAGGAAAGGCGCCCGGCCGTATCGCTCGAGCGGGTGCTCGGCGAAGAGCGACCACAGCTGCGCCCATACCACGGGCTCCGTCACGGAAGCCAGCTTGCGTCCCACGGCCGCCATGGCGCCCGGCCCGCGCAGACCGTGGAAGGAGACGATGGGAGAGCAGAGCCTGTCGGAGCGCAGTCGAGCTGCCTCGGGCGTCTCGCCGCTGAAATGATGGGCGTAGCGCTCCTTGACGTAGATGCCCAGCTTCTGCAGCGTCGTCGCCACCAGCCGGTCGCCCCACGTCTCGTCCAGCGACTCTGCGTAGGCCCTCGACACCACGTCGGCCCGCCCCAGCAGCGACCGCAGCGTCTGGGCCGACAGCAGCACCGCCGACCCTCCGTGCGCGAACCGACCCTTGTAGTCGCCCACGACGTTGCCCAGGTACTGCGCCTCGGACGGGTCCAGGTGGCTCAGCAGCAGCTCCAGCGATGGCCTCACCAGATACGTGTCGTCGTCGAGGATCATGTACCACTTCTTGTCCGGCATGTGCTTGTACGCCAGCTCGAGGCCCGAGATGAACTTTTGGACACGTCAGCCGGACGAAACCCATCACAAAAGACAGACAGACAGACAGACAGACAGACAGACCTTGAGCGCGTCCAGCTCCCACCCGTGCTCCCTCCCGAGCCGCAGAGCCTCCTCCTCATCACCCGCCACCACAGCATCCCGCAAGCTCCGATACATGTCCAGCCGCGGATGCTGCTGCTGCTGCTGCTGTCCCTCGACAACCACCCCAACAGCGTCATAAACCGGCACGCCAATGACCCGCGCGTCGCTCTCATTAACCGTCGTCCAATCGCCAACGACAATGAACCCCTCGCCCTCCTCCGCCAGCAGGCCCTTCAGGGCAACCAGCTGGTCAGGGATCCGATGACGCGTGCCGTACCCCGTCTTGATGAGATAGCCGACGTCGCGACGCACGTCGAGTCCATGCCGCGCCTTGTCGTGCAGCCAGCCATCTCGCCCGCCCGGCATCCGCCCGCGCACACCGTCGGCCAGCCGCGAAGCCTGGAACCGCACCGCCAGCCGGAGGCGAGAATCCAGCGGTGCCAGCGTCGCCATCCAGACGGCCAGCGCCAGCACCGTCACCACGGCCGCCGGGGCGAGCCGTCGTCGGAATCGCCGCTTCGAGAGGGCCATGCTTTTCTTCTAGAGTCCGGCTGTGGCGCCGCCCATGGTCGTTGGCTGGGGGCGCGCTCTTCCCCCTCCCCCTTTTTTTCGTTTTGCGCCCTTGTTTGCCCTGTCCCCCCCCCCTTGCAAGTTTCCCAATCCTTTTGATGATGTCTCTTCGGCTCAGGGTAGGGAGGGGAGGGATCCGATAAGAGAGAGTATGTATGACGTGCGGACGATGATGCCGCGTCGACGGACAGTGTTTGGTCGATGGCTCGCTTCCTCGGCAGCCGGAGTCGACTCGTCCCGTCCCTCCACCCCCCTTCGAGACCCGAACCGGCTTGAAGTGGCCCTCGGTAAGGGAAAAGAAGGGGTGCAAAGTTGTGTCTCAAAGCCTGTCGTCTGATGGAGCTGCCCCCCTTCTGCCGCGGGGGTGGGAATAGGTTAGGTGGTACTGGTAGGTAGGTAGGCTCAGGCGGTTGTATAACCGGGGATTCTCCGTTATCGATTTGGCACAATTCAAACCTCCATCCTCAATCCAGTCTTGACAGAAACAGCCGTCTCGTGAACTCACAAATCACACCTCAACACACACCGTTTTCATCTCATATCTACCGCATACGCCAAACCCCTCCAGCCTCGTCGCAACCAGTAACCACCAACCACCAACCAAAAGCATCCGCCAAACACAAGGAACCCACGAACACATACATGTACGAATATGAATACTCCGTCCTCCCCAGCAAATTACATCTCTCTTTGAAACCGCCTATGGATAATGTTCATCAATGCACCGACGCTCGACGCCTCACGCCCCCCCCCTTGCAAACGCTCGGTCCCTTCGGAACCTCCGCTCTCTAAAAGCTTGCAGGAAATCATTCAAACGCAATCCCCCTGACCGCCACGTGAAGCAACACCACAAAAGGTCCTCGGGCTGCTAATCGTCCAGCTCGTAAAACAGCATGTACACCTCCCGCTGCATGCCCAGCACCTCGCTCGTCTTGGCCTCTCGCACCTTTTCGTCGCTGACGCGCCACCACTTGTCCGACGTCGGCTTGCGCCTCTTGGCTCGACGACCGGCCATGGCCGACTGGCCCTGTCTGGGCGCCGTCAGCTTCGATAGCGCCGACTTGGTCGACGCCGCCACCGACCGCAGGCTGCCTCCGTCGCCGTTCCCCTCCGTCCGCCCCTCGGCCGGTGGCGGCGATGAGCTCGCCTCGGCTGCCGGGACGCTGCGCGGCGGGGGCTCGGCCGTCGTCGAGAGGAGATCCGTCGTCGAGTCGGCCGGGCTGCCGCCGCCTCCCACCTGCCGGGCCTTCATCTTTGGCGTCGACACGGGCGTCGAGGCCTTGCTGTACACCTCGGACTGCTGAAACGTGTTGGCGTTGGGGTAGGGGAACGACTGGTTCTGCCGCCGAAAGGCCTCGTAGTGGCCGCTGTTATGACCGCCCCGGTGCGTGATGATGCCCAGCAGCTTATACTGGTGCGGTTCGGAGATGCCGCCCAACGGCAGCCGCTCCGGAAAGGCCACCTTGGCCGAGTTCTTCTGCGTCGTCTGTCCGACGCCGTAGATGGACCGCGACAGGTGGACGGCCAGGATCTTGGGGAAGATGGACATGCGCGTCGTCTTTGAGATCCTCCGCTTGGGCGCGTACCGCATGTCGCCCAGGTCGACGTCCTCGGGCGGCCGCTCGGGATCCGTGTCGATGGCGGCGCTGAGCTTGTCGATATTCTCCCGCGCCTGGGCTCTGAACTCGGGCGACGTTGACCGCGTCAGCTCGTGCTCGAGGTTGGCCTTGGCCTGCAGGAGGCGGCACATTTCGCACTTGAAGTCGTCGATGAACTCCGTCTTAAAGATGCCGTCGAAGCACGAGTTGAGCGTGGTCGACTGCACGTGCGGCACGGCCAGCGTCATGGTGCAGAAGCCCTCCTCCCTCGGCTTCGTCTTGTAGTGGCACGTCTGGCACATGAGGCGAGACTCGTATTTGCCCTCCATGGGGAAGCCCTCGTTGGGCTCCGACTCGGGCTCGTCTGGGTCGGGAGAAGGAGAATGGCGACCGGTAGCGGTCCCGCGAGGAGCACCGCCTTCGGATGCGTCGCCTTCGGATGCGTCGCCTCCGGGTGCATCGCGGGCGCGGGCGCGGGCGCGCTGACCGGCGCGATACTCGTCCTTGAGGCGCTCGGCGACAATCTGAAGAAACTCTTGCGCATCCTGCTGCTGCCTACTAATGCGCTGCTTGAAAGCCGCCTCGAGCACCTTGACAAAGGGAAAGGGCGTCACCGACTTCTTGGCAATGGGCCGCTCATTAAGCGCGTCCAACATGTCCTTGAGTCCCTGAGTGACGATGCCCATCTGCAGGCCCTGCAGCTTCCAGGCCTCGAGCTTGACGCCGTCATCGGGCTGAACCAGGTTCCGGTATACGGCGGCATCCTCGATGTTGCGCCGATGAGTTTCGCGGATGAGGTAGGTCCGCAGCTCGCCCAGGCCGGCGAGGGCCTGAAGGACCGAGTTGATGAAGCAATCGTTTGCGTTGTTGCGCAGACCGACGATGGTCTTCTTGCGGGAGCCGTCGTTGTCGATGGTAAAGGTCGGGCCGAAGACGTAGATGAGGGCCACGGCGGCAAGGGAGGCACCGGCCGCGTACGAAACGACCGTCACCGACCGGTCCGGCATCATGGCGTGTGCTCAACTCGTCGGAGCCTCCGGAAGAGCGCGCAGAAGCAAGAGAGGCGAGACACGTGTTCATGTCCGACGGAATCGAGAGGCTGGCCGAGGGAGACTCGTCATGTCTGAGATGGTGTCGTCTCCAAGGGGTTCTCCCCGGTTAAGGAGGAGAGATGGGTAGAGATGGAGGAGAAAGAGAGGGAGAGCGGGAGAGACAGGGAGAGAAGCAAGTTGGCCAAGGGAGAGACGGACGGACAATCGTTGGAAACGGGCCCGATGCTCGCTGGGGCCCCTTTGCCCGTTTGCTGCTAGCGGCGCCCAAGTTGCTCAAACTCTCGCCAAAAGACGGTGGTGATGAACGGCTTGTCTTTGAGTTTTCTGACGACGACGACGACGTTGCGCCCCACAATCCGTCGGCTTCGGGTGTTGAGTTGTTCCGTTCCGTCGGCATGTCTCGGAGTCGGGGGTTCTGACGATGGCTTCTCATCTTGATCCTCGTCTTGCCGCTCTGACAGCTTCTATATAGAGACAAGGAGCCATAAAAAACGCCCAGTTCTGCAAGTTCCGCCTCGTCCTGGATGATCCGCCCTCACGATCCCCCCGCCTTGTCCCCCGTCCACGACCACAACACCCCCTGCAACGCCCCTCGCTTCACCCAACCCGTCACCAGCTCCTGAGGCGTCTCATCGCCGTAATACGCCACCGGCACCTCGTAGACCTCTACCGTCATGAGGTCCGCCGGATCAATGTCACGCCACCGCGCCGTGTCGAGCTCGGCCATCTCGTGCGCGGCCTCGACCAGGACGATCCTGATGGCCCTGCCCAGGCGCGGATCCTGCCGCGGCAGCTTGTGAAAGTACTCGTCCTTGATATTCGTCGACTCGACGTGCTGCGGCCGCGCGAGCACGACGTGGGACAGCTCGGGCAGCGTGGCGATATCCCACCAGAGCCAGTGGCTGTCGACGGGAACGCCGAAGAGGGCCAGCCGCCGGAGGTTGGGCCACAGGCGCCAGACGTCGGTGTGAGCCTCGGGCACCGTCAGCGCCGGGTACTCGCCCAGGCAGACGAACTCTTGCAGCCAGAACAGCTGCTCGAAGCCCTGACGCAAGGTCCGGCGCACGGCGAGGTGGTCGTCGACCATGGGGTCCAGGCTGGAAAATGGCATGTGCACCACCAACCGACGCAGCGTCTCCGACACCTCGCACAGCAGCTGACTCGTCCGCTCGGCCGTCTGGATGTCGACGAGGGACGATGAAAAGGGTGCCAGGTATAACGACGTGACGTGCCGCAACGACACAACGGGCGGCAGCGTAGGTACCAGACGCGCCATGCAGGCCAGCACGCAGGCCAGCCGCGAGCTCGAATCGACAAAGAGACACCGCTGGCGAAGCAACCTGGAAGCATGACCATGCGTGGCCCTCGATACGCGCGTGAGTGAGAGCAGCGTCTTGGTGACGACGTGCGAGGCTGGCATCAAGGCGCGCGGGTTCGCCGGAACGACGCACTCGACGATGCGCAGCAGCAGCTCGGGAGGGAGCCGCGGTCGGGGCGGACAGGCGAGAGGAGGGTCCATCGGCGGCGGCGCATCGTCAGTGACGAGGAGTGACGAGAGACGAGGCTGAGGCTGGCCGACGACGAGATTTTCGAGAGCCGGAAGCATATGGGCGACGTGAGTTAGGAGGTAGCCTGTAGCCTGTAGGTAGGTAATCAGGCGCTGTGCGAATAGAGATGGGTGCCGATGCAGATAAGAGGATACCCGAGACGGGGGGCAGAGCCGCTAGCCGGGGACTAAGAGAAGCGGCTGCTTTTGGAGCCGAATTAAAGTATGCGCCTAGCAGCGGCCAAGTCAATGCGTCTCCCGGCTCATCCCGCCGTCGTCCGCGAGTCATGATGCGTGAACCATCAGCAACGTCTGCCAACCTCCACCTGACGGTCAACCACCATCATCATCATCATCACCACCACCACCATCATCACCACCACCACCCCCTAGGTACAGCTTCAACTACAGCGAAAAGTCGACGCTCCACAGCGACTCCCACACCAACGACGACGACGACGACGACACCTTCGCCGTCTGCCCGATACGTCCTCGTCACCGTTTCCCCCCATCATCAGCCGACCGCCCGCGAGGGAGACTCTGCCTTTCGTACCTCGCCGTCATCCAAGCTCCCCTGGACGGGACTCGTCGTGCCCGGATCCCGCAACGAGTTGGTCTCGCTGGCCAGCGCGCTGTTCCTCAGCACGCCCGTCGGCACCTTCTTAGACGCCGAGCTGCTGCGCCGGCTGTCGAGGCTCTTGGACAGCGTCTTGTTGATGCCCTCGATGCTGTCGCGGTTCTTGCCCCTGGCCTTGTGCATGTCGGCCGTCGCCTCCACCTTGTTGGCCGCCAGCGTCGACTTGCCCATGCCGGGCGTCGCCGGTGCCCCGGGCTTGTCCTCGTGAGCGTCAATCAGGTACCAGCGCAGCCCGTCCGACAGCTGGAACGGGTTGTCGTTCTCGTCCTCGTTGACCGACTCGGCGTCGTGCGCCGCCGGCTGCAGGCTCTTGGAAAGGTCCACCACTCGTTCCTGGATGCGCGAGATGCGCGCCAGCAGCCACTCGCGGTGACGCAGCCTGTGAGCGTCCTGCTCCCGGAGGAAGTAGTGCGGGAATCCCACGTTGAAGGCCGCCCACGCGCCCAGCTGCTGGTTGCGCGTCGGCAGGAACAGCGCCAGGTCGCCCTCCTTGAAGTGCTTGAATGCAATCTTGTCGCGCGCGTTCTTCTGCAGCCCGTGAGCCCGGTCACGCTGCGAACGCGCCTCGCGATACCACTTGCGCGCCTTGTGCTCCGCCTCCTTGATCCGGAGATAGATGGTCTCGGAGAAGAGGTCGACGTCGAGCGAGCCGAGCGTCTCGACGAAGCCCTCGTACTTTTCCGCCTCGGCCTCCGAGTCGGAGTTGTTGATCCAGTACAGCAGCTCCAGATCGGCGCTGTCGGCCGCCGCCCGCGTCCCGAGGCTCGTCGACCGGCAGAGGCCCGGTCCCGGGTCCGCCGGATCGCCGCCCGCGTTTCTCTCCGATCGCGGCACCTTGTTGATGGTCATCCGTCCCGCCTCTCGTCCGACCGAGTATCCCGTCCGCTCCAGGAGTCGCACGAGCCGGTCGCTCTGCGTGTACAGCCGCTGCGTCAGGTCCTTGGTCCGGCTGTCGCGACTCTCGTACCTCGCCGTCAGCGACGTCAGCTTGCCGCACAGCCTCTCTGCCTTTTGCTTGTGCGCGTGGACCTGTTCCTCCAGACACGTCAGCTGCGACTGACGCGATGCCAGCTCTTCCGCGAGCCCGGCCGCCTTGTCCTCCTCGGCCTCGAGCTTCTTGCGGAGCGCCTCGGAGCCCGTCTCACCGTCCGACAGCTGGCCTCGTAGTTCGGTGAGACGATCCCGCACCTCGGCCGCCTCCTTGTCGAGGGCCGCCACCTTGGCTTGCTCCTCCGATAGGTTCTCCCGCACCTTCTTGGCCCCGGCCTCGTCGCTGGATAGCCTGCTCTTAAGGTCGGCCACCTCCGCTTTGAGCTCCCTGACCGAGTCCAGCGCCTGTCCGAGGTCGGCCTTGACCAGGGCCGAGTCGCTCTCCGAGTTCCGGAGCCGGGCGAGCAGGTTGCCGACGTGGGACTGCAGCGACTCCGTCAGGTCCACCAGCTCCGTCGGCAGCGACGCGTCAGGCACCAGCTCGCTGTGCAACTTGCCCAGCGTCTGGTGCTGGCTGTCGAGCGCTGCCTGGACCGTCTCGAGCTTCCTCAGCAGGGAGCGGTTCTCCGTGGTGGCGGCGTGAGTCTGCTGCTCCGACGCTTCCAGCTGACTCCGCTGCATCTGGCTCTCCCTTCGCAGGAACTCGACCTGGCCTTGGCATTTGAGACACTCGTCCTCCCACTCCTTGGCCTGCTTCTCCATCTGGGCCTCGAGCGCGTGTATCTTGTCGTCGTAGGCGGCCTGTTCGTGCTCTCTCGACTCGCCAAAGTGCTCCATCTCGTCCTCGGCTTCTTCGAGCCGGGCCTTGAACGTCTTGATCTCCTGTTCCAGCGACTTGCGCTCGTCCAGGAACTCGCGCTTCAGAGCTTCCATGTTTTCGAGCAAGTCCTTCTTGGTCGAGTTGACCTCCTGAATCTGATGCTTCATGTCGTCCAGATGGGTGGCGCGGGCGCCGAGGTCCTGCTCAAGCTCGGCAGAGTGCTGTTTCTCTTGTCGAATCTCGTTTTCGAGCTGCTCGATGCGCTGGGCCAAGGCTTCTGTCCCCTCCGAGTTGCGCTGTTGACCCTCTTCCTCTTGCCTCTCCTGCTGATGACTCTTGTGCGACTGGAATAGGTTTCCCGGGCGCGAGGCCTGACTCTGCCTGTGGAGAAGATCCTCCAGACGTCTGACCCTGCTCTCTGCCGTCTTGAGTCTGCCCTCGAGTTTCATCTTGTCGTCTTGGAGCGTACGCAAGACTTCGTCGTCGCCACGGATCAACAAGCCGCTTCGTCCCAGCGAGGCCTCGTGGACGCTGCCGTTCTTAAAGGCCTTGAGTCTCTTGGACTGCTGTTTCGTGGGGCTGTTGAGCTCCTGCATCAGTTTGCCCACGTCTTCGAGGATGGAGGCATCGGTTCCTCGGGCGTGCAAAGTCTGCTGGAACTCGTCCAGCTCGTCCTTGGAGACGGCGGGCCACGTCACGCTCTCTCCCTGCAGGTTGATCTCGATGCCCATGACGGAGCCGTCAATGTTGGATCCGTACAGGCTGCCGACCATCTTTTGCCACTTCTTGCGCCGCTTGGCTTCCTCGTCCTGGAAGAGGGCCATCTCGTTGGCGAGCGTCGACGAGTCCGACTTGACCTTGTCGATCCACTCCCTGCGGCGGATGGCTTCGACGGCAAAGGAAGTGTACATGTAGGGCAGCTGCTGGATGAGGCGGAGATAGTCAAAGGTGGTCATGTCGGACTCGGACTGGTTCAGCGTGTTGATCTGGTTCTTGACGCTGCTGTGCAAGGCCGTGATGTCTGTAATGGCCCTCATATGGGCGGCCGAGTCGTGGACGAGGGCGTTACGGGAGCGTGTCGCATACTGCACCATTTCCTCCATCTCCTTGGCACGCTTCTTGAGCGAGGGCACCAGCCTCTCGGTGTGGTTGGAGGCCGTCTTGGAGGCCTGTGCCAGGTCGCGCTGCGAGTCGCCGTACTCGAGAGAAGTACGATGATCAGCATCGATCTGGCCGACGACGGCTTCGATATCTTGCAGCAGCTGCACGGCATCGGTGCTATGGCCCAGGACGGAACGGTTCATCAGCTTGTCAAAGCCGGCGACCAAAGCCTCAAAGGCCTGGTACATCTGCGATGCCAGCTTGTCCAGCTCGGCGGCTTTATCGCCGAACCTCTTGCCAGCTGTCGGTGCGAGCTTTCCCGCCTTTCTAGCCGTGTCCAGCTGGATCAGGTCCTCGAGCGTCGGGTTGGCCTTTACGACCTGGCCTCGGGTCATGAACTCGACCATGGTCGACGAGACGGGGATGGTCCGAGCCAAGGCAAGGCATTGCTCCCACTCTGCCGTCAGACGCTGGTGCTCCAACAGAGCCGGGTCCACCCATTTCTTGAGCTCGACGTATTTGGGCTCGATCTGCTTGATGCTTATCTCGAGGTTGGCCAGAGCCGCGTCCATGCATTTGATCATGACGTCAATCTCATCGTAGCGAGCTGCGGCGGCTTTGCTCATGCGGGAGCAGGTTTCGGCCAGGTCGACGGCCCATTTGCGGCGCTCCTCGTACAGATGCTGCCATGACGTGATGGCTTGTACGTCATCGATGGAGTTTGGTGCGGCCGGTATGGAGAGGCGTCTCGGTGAAGGAGTCTCGAGGACGAGCGAGGGGGAGCCCGAGCGTGTCGACGACGGCTGTGTGACGCGGATATCGTATACGTAGATTTCCGTCTGCACGGGCAAAGTTAGCAATGGTAGCGGAAAGTCGCGGAGAGCAAACCTCTGCGAGAAGGCTGGCAAACTTGACGCTGCGGCCCTGGGGAGTCAGGGCGACCATGTGCTGTAAGGAGACGGAACTGGTGCGCGCAATCCAGGCCTTCAAATCATCGAGACTGGACGCGGGTCAGGAGATGGATGGGGGGAAGAGAGATGGGAGAGAAGAACGTACGTCGAGAACTGCGCAATGTCGACGTCAAGGCGCTGGCCCGTATGGGCGATCAAGACCTGCGTCGCCATCCCAGGACATTTCCCGTTGGACGGAGGGGGAGGCAAGAGGGCGAACGAGGGCGACGAGTACCGACTTCAAGCCTTAGCTGCCTCAGCTGATGGAAATGAAACGCAGGGCACGAGACCCAAGAGAAGCCTGAGGCTGAAGAAGGGTGGCGGTGGAGAGACGCGATCTCGGCTGGGCTGGCGATGTCGCAGTCGTGTGATGTCCGCTGAAGTCCTATTCGTCCTTTTAGGCTTTCCCCTTTTGGAAGCCCTGCGATGACGCACGCCGCACGCGGAAGTTGCTGAGCCACATGTGCCACGTGTGGCTGAGGCGCCCCACCGAAAACACGCGAACCTCTGATTCGAACTTCTGATTGAGGATCGTCAACGTGGGAGAAGTTTCAGAGAATCGCCGAGAGAAGCAGGATGGACAAGGTCGACGAAGAGCCCCAGCCACAGACGGCTCTGTCTTTGTCTTCGGACGAGCAGCGAGTCCTCGATCTCTTCGACACGATACAGCAGCTGAGAATCGAGATGGCCATCGTCAGGGCGCTGCAAACAGGTGCGATATGCCAGACGAGCAACGCCGGGCCCGAACCGCACTGAATCTCGGCTTTCGTGTCAGGGAACTCGGGCGCGTCAGAACCACTGCGGGATGATCTCCTCGAAGCGCGGGCCAAGCTCAAGCTGCGCAACGACGCCATCGAGGCCGTCATGATGGCCAACCCGATCCTCAGGGCCGTCCACAACGGCACCGACGCGTCTCCCATAGAACGGCACGCGTGTCTCTCGATGAAAACGCGCTCCAAGTTCTAACGCTGCTATATATAGAGATTTGCTTCCCTTTGTGGAGCGTAGGGATGAGGCTGCCGTCGCCGTCGCCGGACAGGCCTCAGACATGGAGTCGATCCGCAGCCAGCTGACCGTCATTCATTCGGAAACGGTGCGCGTCACTCGTCACAACGTCGAGCTTACAGCCGAGCTCTGCGACTTGGCGGATCAGTTGCGACGGCGGAAAGTCGGGTCCGGCCTCGGCTCGCCGGGGACGCGCAGTGCCGTCACGCAGCTCGAGCAGCAGGTCGCGAACCGCAGGAAGCGATGGAGGGCCATCAAGGGCGTCGTCAGCGGTGTCGTCTGCGGGAGCGGTATCGACTGGGCTGACGACGACGAGCTGCGCGGAATGGTGCTCGATCCCGAAGACGAAGACGAACGACTGTGATGGATTTCTGTCCGAGTCTACGAATACACTGATTCGAGCGTTGGCGCGCATCGGATTACGGATATGAGACAGTCCGGGTCATACAGCACTTGCTCTCAGAAACTGAAGTCTTGAATTCTCTCTGTGGGCTGATCAGAACTAGGCGTCACACGCCGTCGACGTCGAGGCACGAGATTTGGGATTGAATTGGACAGATGCATACATCAAGGGGTATATCTAGCGAGCATCGGAACACACGGATCTAGACGCATATGCCCTCGAGGACGTCGAGTTTTGTGAAGAAACACCTGGAGCAGCCGCTGCGACGGTGGCAGATGGCGTCGCTTCTGCAGTTCCTAACTGCGCAGCGCATGAGCTGATCTTCTTCATCACCGACGAAGCTGGACGGCGCTTTCTAGTTGGCGTTAGCAGAGGATGAGGAAAGCGACGACTGCAGGCTCTGACGTGCCGATGCGGCGATGGCGAAGAGCATGATGAAGACGAGGAGGGCGGGACGGTATGGCGAGAGCCTCATTGCGGTTGAAGCTGAGACGAAGCCTCAGAAGGGGGGGGGTGAGGCTGGGGTATGTAACTTGATTGATTGTGCTGATCGAAATGCGGGATCGAGATGGCCAAGAGAAGTTGATGGCGACTTGGAGTGTTTGGCTCGTATTGGCGTCGTTGTGATTACCGCATTGGGTAATGGCAAGTGGTTGAGCGTGTGAGCCGCGACGAGCAACGACCAGGGCAGTGACGAATTCAAGATGAGGAAGCTTGATTTATATGAGAGGATGAGATGGATTCTGCACATGGAAGCTGTCATGTTGCAGTAAGCCGTGACTCGAGAGGATGGTGTGAAGGGCAAAGAGTCGATGAGATGGCTCAAGAGTTGATGATGAGCTCATGTACGACAGCGCCAAAGCAGCAGCTCATCGAAAATACTCGTACAGATCCATCGATGCAAAGAGGGAAGTGGGTAGCATCTCGAGATCTAGAATGCCGCGTCCCTGCCATTGGTATCGACACCGCGCCATAGGCTGACGAGAAGGCGGCTCTGCAACTCACATGTTTCTGTCCCACTCTCTCTCTTTGCAGGAAAAAGGTATGGTTCTATGCGGATGATATTCTTATGGGCACTGGCGAGATTATAGCCCTCTAACGGCGCCCCAGCCACTTGTTGATAGAGGCGCCGCGGGAGAGAAGCTGGGAAGCTCGGAGCCTCAAGAGTCACGAGTCACGGGGGAGGCCTATCGTTCTAATATTGGCATAACCATGTTCGTACACTCGATTGCTATTCCGGTAGGTGGAACCCCATCCGATTGCCCGTGATCGATCAGCATCCCAAGCAGAAGAGAAGGCTCAGGGTGATCAAGACTCTCACGCTTGGGTCCCCGCGGCCAGTCCCTCAACAGCAGAACAGATGGCGCGACGGTCCATGTCGTCAGTCTGAGGCTCGAGTGCCACAGCCTACGAAGTACGGTGCTTCACACAGCTCGAGCCCCTTGCTGGCGGCGATGGCATCTGACGCGCGTGTCTGGAGGAGGGGGCGAGTAGTGTTTGCTATTGGTACATCGCTAGGGGTGTGATTCCCCGGGCTGCGGTCAACAGGGTGGGCATATCGGAAGCTACGGAGGCCAAGTGAAAAGCATGGATGATGGTATGCATCAGTACGAATACAGAAGATATTTACAGCAGAGGCTAGTGGTAGAGTTCGGGCGAGCGCATGAAAACCAGCAGGCCGGGAAAGTCAAGATACACCGAGCACAGCACAGGAGGGGGATGAGAGCGCTTGGACACCGAAAGGAAACCCTAACGTGGATCGGAGCAATCTAACCAGCAGGGCGCAGGTGCAGTTGGTTGGCCGGCATCATCGAGGTAGCAGACGGGGAGGTGAGTTGCTACGACTGCCTGCCTATATACCGGGACATGGCCTCCATCCTCGGAGAAGAGAGGAGAGGAGAGGCGGCTGCCTGACGGACGGACAAGGCGATTGACGCGGACGATTGATTGAGAGAGTGACGCTTCCGCCTGATTATCGAGCGAAACGAAACGGTTCCGTGCCAGCGGCGGAGGGCGGATCCCTCGGGTCAGAAAAGTCGCCCGCTAGAACAACAACTTACAAGACTGGGGCCCTCACACAAAGTCGCAACGCACCAACAACAACAAGGCTGGCGTGCAAGCGTTGCATGTACCGCACAGTATTAGACAATGAGGCAAATACATACACCCATACAATCCATACCTGCATGCCTTGGGAGCATCCACACCTCGGGGGAGCGGAGGGGGGAGAGACGGAGGAGGGAGAGGAGAGGAGGGCTGCAGCAGCGGCTTTTTCTGGCTATCCCTGCTACGAATATTCGTACATGGAAATGCTGTCCGCGGAAACGTTGCAGCCTCGCGGTTCGTGAGCGGGCAACTTACATTCATCATACCACCACTAGGTACCGAGACGCCGTCGTTGGCCGCAATGGCATCAAAGCAAACACACACACAAGGCCAATGGGAAGCCCCGAGCAACAACAGCATGGATCCCTGATAGCCCGCTATCTCAAAAGCCCTCAGCCGACCACACAATGCCAGCGGACCAAAACATCCAGCTCGTGTTAGACACCAAACAGCGCAAGGGATCGATACCCTGTCATAATGGATTGATGCCACGGGCGGAGCAACCCAAGGCATCACATCAATGTGTATCTCGAGATAGTCTCAGATAGTCGCGCAGGGACGTACACGCCGAGCCACCTAACAGACCACGGACCAGGAGGACACAGTGCCAGGCTCGCGGCTTCCGCAGGCGAGACAGGAGGCGGGGTTGTGCGTGCCGCACGTACAGTAGCTACACAGTGTCACGGCCGGGGACAACACACGTCTCACGCGCCGGCCAGCGACGGCGCTGCGAATGCTGGGGTACATGTTATGTTAGCCCGTGAGTATTCGTACATACAAGCCTCCGTCCCTTGGGTGGGAGAGGAAGGAGGGCCGTTGGAGGGAGATGAGGGCGTGTGTGTGTCTCTCACTCGAGTTACCGTTGGTGGTGGTGGGAGGAAGAGGAGGAAGAGGAGGAGGAGGTGGAGGAGGCCTGTAGGTACACAGAGATAAGCAGCAGGCTGTAGCCATGCCCGTTCATTACCAGGGGGACCTACCTAGCTTGCAACCTGTAACCCATGGGCCTCCATTTCCTCCGTCGCGAGTCCGTCTCCCTGCTTCGCAACTCTCACGCTAGTAGGGGCACACAGTGTCGGCGGACGTGTACCCTCCATGTCTGCGCGCAGAGGCCAGCCCCCCGCTCGCAGCCGTGTGCCATGTGCGAGTCGAGGATCCGTACATACGTGGGCGTGCGTAGCAACGCAGTCGGACACGTACATACGTATGTATGTACGGGCAGGCAGGCAGCAGCCAGCTGGAGGGTGATGGTAGGATGAGAAAGATGTGGAGAGCGAGAGAGAGAGAGAGAGAGAGAGAGAGAGAGAGAGAGGGGGGATGGAGAGAGAGAGAGGGGGGATGGAGAGATAGAGGTTGGTACTACCTAGGTAGGTGAGAGCATGGAGCGAGCTGCTAGCCCGGTGAGAAAAAAAGGCGGACACGGCTGGCGAGAGCAAGGAGCAAGTACCGGGCCACGATGGCGCGGCGCATGGGGTACATGGACGCGTATGTATGTACAATTCGTACGCGCGTAGTACCCGGGCAACATGGAGTCTAGAGTCTTGTTGCTAGTAGGAGGTAGTAGTGGCCAACAGGATGGTACTGGGAGAGGACAGTCAAGAGAAGAGAAGATGAGAGAGGAGAAGAGAACAAGGCAGGCAGGTATTCGGAATAACTCTTCGCTTCCAGAGAATCCCTCAAGACACTCACACAAGCATCACTAGCCCATCCATCCATCCATCCATCCATCCATCCATGCGTCAGAAACACCCGTCGTCCCCTTGGCCAGGGAGAATCCATCCATCTCATACAATGTTATGTAGAGTGGTAGGCATGTACTGTACCGCCCGTCGGCCGCCCCGCGGTACCTCCCCCCGTGGCTTGCCCGCTCAATGGGCGTAGGCGCACTGTCAGGTCGCTCCCACGCACCCGCACCCGCAATCACTCGCCCATAGTAAAAAGGCTGCCTTGGCCCTTCCCCCATACTTGCGCTTCCCCCTCTCCTCTTCCTCCCATACAAAAAAAAAAAAAAAATACATACAACCAGCTGGGTTTTATTTTTTTTATTTTTTTTTTATTTTTTTTCTTGCCCGCCATATTGTGTCGGTGCCGAAAATCTTCCCACGAGAGAGAGTCCACTTCGCAGAGGTTCGGATTTTTTACGGTGAGTACTTGTCATTGCACGCTTCATGACGCGCGCTGCAAAGTCACTTCTCTCCTG
>NJES01000385.1:0-17861 GCA_002591395.1 Ophiocordyceps camponoti-rufipedis | reverse complement strand
GGAGACGAGGAGGAGACGAGGAGAAAATGGTGATACGCTGAGTTTGATTCGTGTCGTGAATCTTCGAGATGGTTGTTGTCGTTGGTCGTCTGGAGGTGAGGAGACTAGAGGAAAGAAGGAAGGACGGCGACGGGCTACCAAGATGGCATGCATCCACTGGCAAGGACAGGAGGTACCGTCGACGCGCCACAGCTAGCGGGGTACAGCCAACATTGCCGGCGTCATGTGCGAAGCCAGAGGTACCCCCCAAGCGGTGGCGCCCGCATGAGTACGCGGTCACGCCGCCGTCCTGGAGCCGCCCCTACGATCGGCACTTGGACCGAGGCCGAGACCCGCGACCGGCGCCGGCTCTAGAAAAACCCGACGCGGACGACGACGATGATCATGAAGAAAAACCGAGCACGATCTGCAAGCACGATTCATCTCACCGTTGGCCGTCTCCTCTTTGGGACGAATTGCCTCTTTGCCTGTAGACGCGCCGCAGTCCCAAACCACCAATTCGCTGATCAGCGAAACAACTGACCATGGCCTTCTTCACGGCCGCTCTCGATCTCCTCCGAGCCTCTCGATCGCCCGAGCCGACAGCAAGATTTCTAGAATCGACAGCGAGTCGTCGACGTCTATTCCGTCAGCTACGGAACACAAAAACCATTGTCACTGTCATTCGTTCGTCTTTTTTGATTTGTCCAACCTTCCGAGTTCCGCGTTCCGCCCTTCCTTCCGACCGACGGCTCTCATTCAAAAAAAAGCTTGGGATGAAGAAAAATACCCGTCTGAATATGCCGCGGTACTTGAGGCCTCGCCGACGCTGGGCACACAGCTTAGGTCTCCCTCCGGCTGCTGCCAGGTTCCGCGCCTTGGCTGTCACGGCTGTCGGCCAGGCGAGCGAGAGCCAAACTAGAAAAACCGCTATTGCTTCTCGTCCTTGAGAGAATAGCCTCCCCGTTCTGCCTCGCCGCAGTCTCCTCAGGTCTGCTACTAGCCAGCTAGTCAACAAGGGGGCCACCAGATGGCTCGTCCGCGGGCCGCAACAGGCGCCGTCGATTAACTAGTCGTACGAGACCCATCCTTGTCTCTGCCGCGCGTCTGTCGTCTGATCGTCTGATTCCCACCGCGGTGACGACGCGGCCCGGCTCTTAGCGGTGGGCCTCAATGGCTCCGGCCTCTTCGTATCTTCTCCCAGTATTCCTCATGCATTCTTGGCAACTGCTTTAACTCTTCTAGAACCTCAACCATCATGGGCTTGCATCGTCAAACGGCTAGCCTCGACCCCTAAACAACTAGAACATGGCTGTACATTCTTTCTTGATGCTCCATGTTTCTGTCCCATCTTCTCCCTCTTGAGCCGTCATGTGCCGCAAGCCATGCAACAGCCTCTTGACTCGACCAGCCATGTCTTCCTCCGTCTACACCTTCGCGAGAAAAGGGGGGGGTGGGCGTGAAAACCCTGCCTGCAAGGGTTGCAGTTCTCTCTGCCCCCCTCTTCCTTGCCCCATCCCCTCCACCCCTTGCCCCTTTTCCCATTCCCCCGTTCTTGATTGCTCGGCCAGACTGGGAGGATGATAAGCTCCATCTACCGAGCCTCCCTGAAGCGGACGCCCACGAGGGACCGAATGGAGAAACAGGGGGCGAGGACCCTCAACGTGGGGATGGACGACAGCATCTAGCACTGCCCGTCGACGTATTGAGGCCGCCCGTCCGCCTATCTGCGTGCGTGTGTGTGTGTGTGTGTTCCTCGACCCGAGACGGCGTGGCAACGGTTTGTCCGCTCGTCCGTGCCCATGGCAACCTTCCGAGCTCCTCTACGCCCCTTCTACCGTCAATAATCTCTCCGTTATCTTCCCTGGAGCCGGCCCGGGTAACATCAAATCCGCTGCAAAGCCCAACAGTGCCAGACGCAGAGCCAGACCGATCATCCACCCTTCCCCCAATCACCGCAAGCCTACCTCATCACCCTCCGCCGGGACTTTTCTCGACTTGGCAGCATCTGCCCATGGGTGCAGTCCCATACATACAGACATCCATACATACATACACACATACATCTAATAATAGTCGTTGTAAGCGTTCCATACACCCCTCCCTCTCCTCCTTCTTCCCCGTTCCCTGTCACCCACATGAGGAATTCAAAACCGCGCCGAGGGGAAGACGGGGCAAGCTCATTTGCCGTCTTGTGCCCGGGAGGAATCCTTCTGTCGTCAATCGTCATACATACATCGTCGTCTTCACCGGTCAATACCCGTGGGGTTGCAGCGCAGACGATTGAAATGCCCTCATGTCGCGATTCCAGCGTCAGCTCTGCTGCAGCTGCACCGGTCTGTCAGGATCGTCGGCGAGGCGGCTGATGGGCCGTGCGTTCCCACTGAACTACTGGCTGCTTGTCCGAGCCCTCCGGACTTGTCCTATCCGTCCACTCGCTTGCGTGAGCGTGTCACAGTATCCGTATGAGTGAGTGAGTGTGTGTGTGTATGTGTTTGCCCACGAATGGGATGCGTCCCGTTGAGCCCGTCTTCCCTTTACGGCTCTTGCATCGTGACTGACGAGTGTGAGAGTTTCCTTCGCACTCTCCCTGTCTCTCCATCATCTCCAAAACTCCCTCGCCACCCTCCCCATCTGTCAACATTCTTCTCTCTTCTCTGCCATTCTCCTCTTTCCCCCATTCTTCGGCTTCGATTTCCTCATCAGGAAGCTATCCTTCACAATCACCTCTTTCTCGACACCGCAGTTTCACTCGACTTTCAGAAAAAAGGGGACCCGAGACAAAGGCAGTTTTCCCCGTCCGTGTCTCAGATCTGCCACATGCTTCTACATCAAGTTTCCCATCACCAAGCTACGGGACGAAGAACCGTAACCGGCATCCTAATCTTCTCGAAATGTGTCACGACACGGCTGTCGAGTCTGCCGGCGTGCGAAGGGGGGCATCGTGTTCCATGCTCTAACCATCCGACCCCTATCCCGTGTAAACTTTGAAAATCGGTTGTTCTATGTCGAAACTGAAACGGCAACTTGCTACAAGAACAATGCCGTCGTCCAGGATATCACAGTCGGCGAGCTGCGGTGATGAATATCGGCCGGCGACGCCAGAGACAGGCACGACTTATCCATCATACGAATACATCAGTCCATACATCAACCCTATGTTTCTCTACCATGGCTTTATCCGTGAGTCTCTTCTCGTATGAATCGTCTGACTCTCACCACCAAGTGTGGTAGTTTTCGTTGCTGTTGGTAATGTCCGCAACTCGGGACGAGCAGCTCCAGCTATCCGGTGCTTCGTCCCGCTCATGCAAGCTTATGGTTAACCATCTCAGACTCAGCGTAAACCGATTGGCCCATATTCATGGGCCGTTGCCGGGATACGTCCTCTTCTCCCCGAATGCGCCGTCGTTAAGCATCTCCGTGCCTCCATATCAACATGTCAGACGGCTATAATAGCACCCTTTTTGACCAACGCCGTGGCAGCCGTCGATGGGGACACTGTCGATCATCGTCACGTCACTAACCAATGGATCATGCGTCAACCAGGCCAACTTCACGAGTCGTCTAGTGTGCTATAGCCTCTTGGGCGTCTGGATGGGTAGGCGTTCATGCCGTTACGCCCCGTGTGGCCCCTGTGCTTGACATCGACTCCTTTTCCCCGTTTGGCCAATGTAAATGGAGCTTTTCAACATCAAGTCACTGCAACGTATGTACGAGGATTCCTGTCTGTGGAATCACACGGTCCATGACCCCGACGAAAACACTAGTAGGCCACGAGGGATGCCTGAGCACGCGACCGGGTTGGAGAGGCTCTTCTGGCCTGACTATGGCCGTCCGTGTCCTCGTTGGCGACGGCGAGCCCGGGCGCAGTGCTGAGGGAGGCATGGGCTCGCTCCAGCTTCTTCTGGGATTTCCCCTGCACAAGTCGTCGACGGACCGGACTGAAGCGAGTCAGTAGCTCATATTGACCTCGCACGCAATCGCCCCCTCGTACAACTGAGCCACAGGCCCACAACTGACCATGGCCAGGACCCCTGCAGACCACCAGGGGGGAAAAGGTCTTATGGCATAACGCGGAGGTAACCTGGCACTCCTAGCTCTTATTGATCCTCTTCCAGACCTCGCTCTCGGCTGCCGCTAGACTCTCTCCAGCCGCAGAGGCCCATCTGCGAGCCGTGTCCCACACCCCCGGGGCTTCAGCGTCTCCTTCGGCGTGTAATGACATGCTCGTTGAATTTGGGAAGCCGTACGGCTGCTGTTGTGGTGGATGGCCGCTGCCACTGTATGCCGGCTGTGTGCCTTGCTGATAGCCCATGGGGCTGGCGTAACCTCCAGCCGAGGGCGGATACATGTGCGGACCCGGCGCCATGGACGCTGTTGACGAGCGGCCCTGGATAGGTAGTGGCATGGGTGGTGCCTGATACGACAGTTGGGGTGGCAGTCGGGGAGGCGTCGACGTCTGGGGTGGCGCCTGTGGATGCTGCTTCACCGCGGCGGCCGTCTCGCCCGCCTTCGGAGGCGGAGGCAGGCCAGGGGGCACGGGCACAGCACCAGGTTGTGGGCCCGCCGGACTCTCAGGTTCGACTCGTGAAGGGATCGCCACCGCCGTTGCAGGCGGAGGAACCCCCGTCGCGGTGGGCAATGCAGGCACGGCGCCGGGCTGTGCGTTCTGCCATCCGTCTAGGCCGGGAGCGGTCGACGTCGGCTTTGGTCTCTGGTCCTCATGGCCTTGTGCTGCTTGGTTGTTGCCCGTAGCGGCGTTGATGGGGCTCGCGCTGTACACCGGAATCGGAGCCATGACGGGAGTGGCTCTCGCGTCTGTGTGTGTTCGGCAAGGGGTGATCGCGGTAGGACGTGAGGAGGTTGAGAAAGTTGAGAGGCTGGAGATGTCTGAAGTCGTTGAGAGATGTTGTTAGTCTGAAGCAGGTGTTGACGTAAGCCTCGAGACTGATGTAAGTACAGTATGGGAATACTAGATAGACTGTATTATATCGCTTGAAAAAGTGGTAGTGCACAGTATATCAACTGTACGGCGACTGCACTCGCTGTTCAAAGAGCAGAAACACTTACCCTAAAGTCTCGTCTTCCGATGATTCATAGTGGCCGCATTGAGGCGAATGCGAAGCCCTTACACAGTTGAGCTTGGTCGTCTATTTTACAGCATGATCCAACATACATCATCGACCTACCCTACAGTTTTCTATGGCTGACTGCGGGTGAGGTCCTTCAAGTACGTTGAACGGCAACTTTAGCCAAGCCCCGAATGGAACAGCACGAACAAAGTCAAAGAAATACCAAGAGCGGAATGAAGCAAAGAAAAAACCACAAGACGCCTTAGAAGCATCCTCCATCCTGTCGTGATCCGGGAGGTCTGATCACGAGGCTGACTGAACTCGGTGCGTAACTATTCTTGACCAATGAGCGCGCGAATCGGCGGTAGCCTCGCCGCCCTTGCCAGACTGTCATTGGCTGGACCGACGAGCTCAAGGCTCGACGCTTCGTTCGCCTCCCTGCTCTCCTTCTCATCGACAAAGCCTTGCGAGGACGACAGCAGCGGCCATCATGGTCGGGAAAGTCTCCGAGAGGGTGCTGCTTAGAGAGGGTTGGTGTTCTCTCGTACCGGAAGGTGCCCGTTGCTAAACAGGTTCCTTGGCAGGGCTGGAGAGGACAGACAATGGCATGAAGTTGACGAGCTGGCCGGATGTCACCCCTATCAACCAGAAGAACTACTATACGTGGGTGCTCTCGCGTACCTCGCCTCGCTTTACGCTCTGTGCCCTCGGCTGACCCGTCGTCTGCCAGAGATTACATGAAACGCGATGATCAGCTCCTCGCCCTTCGACTGCAGAACGATGCGACGCGCGACCGTCTAGTCCAAAGCGCCCGCGACCGCGACCGTCTCCTCTCCAAGCCCGCCTCTCACGAAGTGTCGCTCTCCATACCGGCCGAGATCGCCGAAGAGGATGGCGCAACCACGCCTTCAGGTGTCATTGACCCGTCGAGAATCATCGTCATCCACCCTGGCAGCCAGAACCTACGCATCGGATTCGCCAGCGATGCTCTACCAAAGACAATTCCCATGGCCATTGGCACGAGATTTCCCCAGACAGAGTCGGAAATGTACGAGGCCCTTCCGCGGCGCCAGATGGATGCCAAGACGACGGAACAGCAGTATGGCGAGGAGTGGTCGAAGCGATACCTGAGGATGTGCGGAGAGCTTAAAACCGAGATGCGTGCCAACAAGCGCAAAGTGCTGCCAAATTCCAAGGAACTCGTCCAGACGTTCAACCGCCGGACCGAGCCCGAAATTATCGAGAAGCACAACGATCCCCTCGAGATTGACTGGACAGACGTCAAGAAGCTGCAAGATCCTGCAGCCACAGCATCTTGCTTTATCGGAAACGAGGCCTTGCGCGTGCCCGATGACTCGGACCCAAAGTTCAAGCTGTGGTGGCCGATCCGCCACGGGTGGTGGAACGAGGACGACTATAAGAGCCAAGAGCACCTATACGACGACTTCGAGACGTTGTTAGACCGCGCGCTTCGGCAGGAGCTCGGGTTGAAGACAAACAGCGAATGGCAGCAATACAGTTGTGTCTTTGTCATACCAGACCTCTACGACAAGCGCTATGTTGAGCAGATGCTGCGCTCGGCCATGACGTGGTTCGAGTTCAGCAGGACCTGCTTCGTCCAGGAGAGCATGGCTGCGACCTTTGGCGCCGGCTACACGCAGGCCTGCGTCGTGGACATTGGCGCGCAGAAGACGTCGGTGACGTGCGTCGAGGACGGTCTCTGCATTGAGGACTCGAGGGTCAACCTCAAGTACGGCGGCTACGACATGACGGACACATTCATCAAGATGATGCTCTATGATAACTTCCCCTACCAGAGCATCAACCTGCGGAGGCGCTACGACTTCTTGCTGGCCGAGGAGTTGAAGATGAAGCACTGCACCATGTCGCAAGCGGACGTGTCGGTGCAGCTCTGCCAGTTTCACGTGCGGGTTCCGGACCAGCCTACTAAGAAGTACGCGTTCAAGACATACGACGAGGTCATACTCTCCGCCATGGGCGTCTTTGAGCCGTCAATCTTTGACAACGACAGCAAGCTCAGGGGACGGCGGAAGCTGGTAGAGCGGTCGTACAATGCATACGACGTCGACATACCAGACGACCCGTCTTCTGCCGCGCAACTAGCGATATTAGCACTGGTGAAGCCATCGCTGACGTCGAGCTCGAGCACCAGTAACGGAAACGGAGCCGCACACGACGTATCGACGCCGAGCAAGGAGAGGTCGCAGCCTTTCAACTTTCTGGGCAGGGTCGAAGCTGGCATGAACGGCACGCCCGCCGTATCGCACGCCGGATCACCAGCGCCAGAGGGGACGAGCACGCCAATACCCCCGCCGTACGTCTTCGGCTCTACCGTCGGCTACGATAGTCCCGCACCGAGCGGCAGCCGGGCGGCAGGCACCCCCGTCCCGGGTCAGGCATCGCAGGCATCACAGGTGCCAGGCGGCATGTTGATGGAAGGTGGCGGCTCCTCGGAGCGCAGCGCGGCGTCGATGGCGGCGGAGAGGGACGCGGTGCTGCCGGTGGCGCCGCTGGACATTGCCATTCTCACGAGCATTCAGAACGCCGCTAAGAGCGACGACAAGAAGCTGCGTGACTTTCTTGGCAGCATCATGGTGATTGGCGGCGGGGCCAAGGTTCCCCAGTTCACGGTGGTGCTGGAGGAGAAGCTCAAGGCGCGGCGGCCGGACTTGGTGGATAGGATTCTGGTCAGCCGGAGTGCCAGGGACATGGACGAGCAGGTGGTGGCATGGAAGGGCGCGAGCGTCTTCTCCAAGCTGCCGACCAACGACTCGTGGATCACGCCGTTTGAGTTTGAGAAGCTGGGAGCGCGGACGCTACATCACAAGGTGCTGTGGGCATGGTAGGTAGTCAGTCGTGAGGTTTGGGGGAAGATATAGATATCTGGTACCGGGTAGGGAGGTTTTCGAATGAATAGGTACCCACTGGATGTACGAATATGCACGAATAGAGAAGCACATGATGTCATCGTCAACCACACACGTGACCGTCCGGACGCCGTGTCAGCCCGATCCGGCCGTCGCGCGTCTCGCCCCCCCTTTCGCTAAAGCACTCTCCCTTGGCTGGCATGCTCCTAGAGCTCCGGGCGGCAAGGCGTTATAAACAAAGGCCGCTCGCCATGTGGACTCAGTCAGCGTTCGACGACGAGTGACGATGTCGTCCGTCTCGCGATTCCTGCCCTTCTCGGCTTCGGTGACAACGGCCCAGGCGACGACGTATCTGCTGGGCGTCTCGCTCTTCTCCATCTCCTTTCTCGTCTTCCTCAACAGCTCTGTGTCGTTTGTGATTACCGACCTGATCGGCCAAAAGGAAAATGTCGGCGATGTCGTCGGAACCCTGGGCTTCGCCGACGAGCTGGTAGCTCTGGTGGCCTGTCCGGCTTGGGGACTCGTCTCGGACCGGCTGGGCGTTCGCTGGGTGGCGACCATCGGCTACGCCATCATCGGTCTCGCGTTGGCCGTCTTCGTTCAGGCTCGGAATGTGTATCCTCAGCTGCTGCTCGCCCGCCTGTTCTTCGCAGTCGGAGCCTCGGCATCGTGAGTTATTTGCTGCGCCCCGGTGACGAACTGAGATGGGCTGACGGCGACACGTAGCGCCACCATGGTCACCGCCATACTCCCCTCGCTGACGGACGAGGCTGATCCCGTGACGGCCGCGTCGGGGCCTTCGCGCTTCAAGCACCACGCCCGACTCAGCGCCGCCTTTTCCGTCGAGTCCGAAGCCACCATCACGCCCGAGAGATACACCAGGACGCTGTCCCAGGAGCGGACGCGGGGCCCGACGTCGGCGGCTAAGCACGGGAAGCCATCGGCGCTGGCCGGCTTCGTCGGCTCCTTTACGGGCTGCGGCGCTCTCGTCTCGCTGGCTCTGTTCCTGCCGCTGCCGGCGAGGTTTGGCCGGATCGACGGCGTCACGCCCGGGAGAGCCGTCGAGTACAGCTTCTACGTGGTAGCGGCTGTGTCTCTGGCCGTCGCTCTCTTTGTTTCTATCGGATTGCGCAACTTGAGGGGTGAAGAAGGGAAAGGCTGGAAAGCGCTGTTTGGCATGCGTAGTCGATACGATGCTCTCGACCGGCCCGAGCAGGACGACGCGCGCAGGAGACCGAAGAGGGTAGGGGGCTTTTCTCTCGGCCGCAGGTCATGGACATCAGGTGGGCTGACTGGCTGCCGCAGGACGTGCTTCCCTACCTTGGCTTGATGAGGGACTCGGTCTGGCTAGGCTTGACGGATTCGAGGATAGCCATGGGCTATATCGGCGGCTTCGTTGCGAGGGCGTCTACCGTGGCCATCTCCCTCTTCATCCCGCTGCTGGTCAACACCTTCTTCATCGATAATGGCTTCTGCCACGGCTCGCCTAACGATCCGTCACCCGAGCTGAAGAAAGAATGCCGGGCGGCCTACGTTCTGTCGTCGATCCTGACGGGAGTCGCTCAGCTGATGGGTCTCGTGTGTGCGCCCCTGTTCGGCTATCTGTCGGGGCGGGCTAGACGGATCAACTATCCCGTGGTGGCGGCCAGCTCGCTAGGCATCATCGGATACATGACGCTGCCTCACCTATCGAGCCCCGAGGTGACGGATGTGGACGGACGGGGCGGCACACCGGCCATCCTGGTCGTCGTCGCGGCTGTGGGCGTCAGCCAGATCGGGGCTATCGTCTGCAGCCTGGGGTCACTGGGACAGGGAGTCCTCGAGGCGGAACTGCCGCCATCAGCTATCGGCGACCAGTCGGCTGTCGATGAGGCTGAGACCGAGGCCGACGATGAAGACGAAGACGACGACGGGGCCGTCGAGTCGGATCCGCTCGTATCCGCACCGGCCGAAAGCGAGCCGTCGTCTAGGGTGCGGCTCAAGGGCTCGATTGCCGGCATCTACTCGCTCTGCGGGGGCGCGGCCATCCTGATCCTCACCAAGGTTGGAGGCCTGCTGTTTGACCGGCTGTCGCACGGGGCGCCGTTTTACATGATGGCCGGCTTCAACGCCATATGGCTCGTGGCCAGCCTGCTGCTGGACGCCTCGCAGGCTTACGCAGCTAGCTGAAGCGGCACTACAAAGGTCTGTCTCTCAAGGTCCGTCTCGGTGACTCGATGATATTGAGACTCGCGTCTGCGGGTGAGGAACACGGCCAAGGGACGGACGGGCTGTTGGGTCACATGCATGTGCCGTATCTATGTATAACGGCACTCGCTTTCTCCTTTTGGGGTGTTGCCTTGGTGTTGATACCTTTTTCATTGTTTCATCTCTCTTGTTGTTCTCTCAGCGATTGTTCCGTTCTCCTTTCGTGCGTCGTCACTCTCCCGTGTCTCTCAAGGCTCGGGCAAAAGAACATCAAGGAAACAAGGCGTCGGTGCGGTTGCCAACCGACAGAAAGGAGTGCACTCGAGAAAGCTGTGTGACGCAACAGTCGAGTACCTGCAAGTGCGTGCAGGAAGATGGTGACTTGGCGAGACACGAGGCACACGTTGCACCCTCACTGCCTACATACACGACTTGCCTACACGGACCGGCCTACATATTTCGTACATACATACATACAGGACTACGGCGGTGGCTGGGTGAGGAGAAGGCACATGCATCAAGGTTGGCGCCCGAAAGCTGTTGAGGGGCTTGCCCTGAGGATGCATGTTGCAGCACAGGAATCGTATTCGTCGACAGCCTGGGCGATGGGGAGGGATCGTCGGGGAGGTGATGCGGTGTGCCGTGAGTGATGGACAAGGGGATTGGGGGCTAGAATGGACGAGGCTGGGAAGGGGGGAGGGTCTGACGAAGCGAGCTTCAGGGAGAGGGCATGGCCTTGGACATGATGACGAGATGTGAGAGCGAGCCGGAGTGAAATAGACCGGTAGCGAGGGAGAGAGAGACGGTATCGAGTTGCGGTGGGAGGGGGGAAAGACAGGAAAGGGCTCGGGCAAGGACCAGGGCCTGGTTGAGGGTGATGTCAGTCGCACGACGGAATACGAGGTCGGCCGCGTTGGAAGCTGCACAAGTGCGTACGACGATACGACTCTGTTGATGGCAATGGTTGATGCCCGGCAACGGGCCAACAAGATATCTTCGTACATACATACAACATACGAATACAGAGATGGGCAACAAGGAAACCCGGCCGGCTGGACAGCTTGCTTTTTCTCCTCTTGTCTGTCCCATCGTCTGTTTCGCGCGGCAGCTTCGTATAGATCTTGTCTCACTGTTGTTGCCCTATCGCGGCAGGGGTTGAGCCGTGGACGGGCCGGTTCCGCTGCTGACGCGCTGGGATGGGGTGGCTGGTGGGTGTTGGGGCTTTCTGTATCGGGGGGAGGCGAGCTTTTTTGTAAGCGGGAGGGGGGAGTTGACGGTAGGGGATGATACCCAAGGCAGCCGGTTGTGTGTGTGTGTTGGAGATGGGGATGTAGGTATGTGTGTGTGTGTGTGAGTGTGTGGGTGTCGTACTGTAGGCTGTAAGTTGATATGCGCTACGACGCGGCCTTGTACGGATTTGCCTATCCGATACTCGGCAAGTAGGTATCTAGACATACATGAGCAACTTGCTGACAACGGCACGAGCTCAGCGAGCGAGGCGCAGCAGCTGTATGTATGTAGGTGAAGAGAGACAGGCGGAAAAGATAATCAACAACAACAACAACAACCAACAAACAGCAACGGCAATAGTCTGTCACCGAGTTGGCTGATCGGCAGGCAAGGTAAGCAAGGGCGTGCGACGGCCGTCAGCTCTGACTCGTCGAAGATGACACGAGACATCCACGGGTGCCGGAGGGGCGGGTTGCTCGGATACGTGCCAGCTTGTATGACGGCCGTGGTGGACTGATGGCTGCTTGATCTTCCTTCTTTCTTGCTCCATGTAGCGTGTGGCCCGGGGGTTGGCGTGGTTGTGACATTGCGGCTGAGGAGGACTTGTCGAACGGGCTTGATCTGGATGCCGGCTTGTGCGAATATGTGCGGACGGATATGGGGAGGGAAAGCTGATGAAGGAAGTTGCTGAGCACAGGGGAGGGAGTCGTAGTGCAACGAGATGGATGGATGGATGTGCGAGTTATTCATGACTGTATAGGTATGGATGTATGTAGGCACGTTGCATCAGCGTCTCGATACGCAGCCAAGCGGCGTTACGAGGCGAGCCTGCTCTATGCCACGGGCACTATCGAGGTATGTACGTACGTAAGACCGCGCATGAGCATGTATGTGTGTACCAGGCAGCGAGTAGGTACTAAAAAAGGAACAGACAAGGAGCGTATATACGAAGAGGAACGAATATTCGTAGGTACGGAGAGGATCGTGTCATGGTGATGGTGGTGATGGTGGTGATGGTGGTGGTGGTGGAAGTGGAGATGGAAGTGGAGATGGAATGGATGGAGTCGTGGCGCTCGCACGGATAGTCAGAGCTAGGAAAGAGCTCGTATCGAAACAGGGAAAGAGCAACCCGGGGCGTTGGCAACCTCGGGGAGTCGGGGGGAAGGAAGGTGGCGCCTGTTGTCACAGAAGCGTCTCGGTTTTTCTTTTTTCCACCTCTTCTCTTGTGTGATCCAACGTCTATCGTGACTCTGGGATTTTCTGTTTTGTCTGCTCGACCTCGTTGCTCTGCCGCCGCCTGCTGCCGCCTGCTACCTGCTTGCTAACATGATGATGCAGTGCAGTACCTTCCATCTGCCTGCCTGCTGCCTGCACAGCGGCGGCACGACCACGTCCAGACAAGGGGGGGGGGTGTCTCCCACCCGCATCATCCATGTTTCCGCGGGCCAGCCGCCATCGACAGCCATGCTGCCGTGGCCGGAAGCAGTCGAACTTGTGTCTACACACGTGGCCCATGATTTGACGTCGACCCGTGTCTTATCGCGGTGCGGCTGTGTGGTGGCTGGCTGGGTACAGGCCGAAGCCCGACGCCAGCTTCACAATGTCTGATGGAATCTCACCCACTCACCCACGCACACACACACACACACACACACACACACACACACACATTCGAAGTACATACGAATACACACTCACACTCACACACCCCTTCCTCCGTGCCGACCTCGGATACTCGTCGACGATCCTTGTCGTTCGCGCCCGTCACCATGCACGCACGCCCACCATGTCCCTCGGACGGTTGAATCGGCTGCCGTGCCTGAACTGCGCATCTCGTCCGTGGCCTGCAGTAGCACGTACCTATAAGGCCTGGGCCGACCTCCCTTCCCCCCCCCGATCTCCTCTCTCCGTCTCCTTTCCTCTCAGCCCGTATAGCTCGCCTCATCTCAAGCAAAAGAGTGCCGGCCTCGCCACCGCACGCCGAGCGGCTCTTCTTCCCTCGTTAGAGAACTACTTATTACTCTCTCGCTTTGCCCCCTCGTGTTCCTCTCACAACCCTCCTCTCACAACCCACTCTCGCTCGCAATGGTGTACCGCTTTGCCCTCCTGGCCCTGGCCGCCTCGGCCCTGGGAGACTACGTCAAGCCGCAATGGGGTGGTGACAAGCCTGACACTGAGACGACCACCATGGTCACTTACACCACCACCACCGTCTGCCCCGTAACGTCGACGGTGACGGAAAAGGGAACGTGAGTGTCACCTCGTCGTGCTACACAGATATATATATATATATATATATGCTGACATGATCATCATAGCACTTACTGGAAGACTGACCTCACCACCTCGACCCTCACCGTCACCGAGTGTCACGGCTGCGGCGGCGGAGTCGTCACCGTTCCCGGCCCGGTCGTCACCGGTGTCACCACCAAGTTGATCGAGGTCACTTACACGTCGCTCTGCCCTGTCAAGGAGACCATCACCGGCCCCGAGAGCACCTACGTGACGACCAAGACGGTCACCAGTGCCATCGTCACCAAGATTCCCACCACCTACTATGAGAGCGTTCCCGGCCCTGCCAAGACTGCCACGGCCACGGATGTCGAGTACTCGACCATCACCAGCCTGTGCCCCGTCACCAAGGTGACGACGATTGCTGGCGAGGAAAAGACGATTACCTACACCACCACCAGCCTGATCAAGACTATTGTTCCCACCACGGTCGAGGAGACGGCCAAGCTGCCCGACCACACGGCCACTGCTACCGATGTCGAGTACAAGACCATCACCACCGTCTGCCCCGTCACCAAGACCACTACCATTGCCGGCAAGGAGTACACGACGACGTACACGACGACGAGCGTCATCAAGACGGCCGTTCCCAAGACGTACGAGGAGACTGTGACGCAGCCTGACAAGTGGGCCACGGCCACCGATGTCGAGTACAAGACCATCACCACCGTCTGCCCCGTTACCAAGACGACGACCATTGCCGGCAAGGAATACACGACGACGTACAAGACGACGAGCATCATCAAGACGGCCGTTCCCAAGACGTACGAGGAGACGGTGACGCAGCCTGACAAGTGGGCCACGGCTACCGACGTCGAGTACAAGACGTACACCGAGGTCTACCCCGTCACCCAGGTCACGACGATCGAGGGCAAGGTTCACACCAAGACGTACACGACGACCAACATTGTCAAGACGGCCGTGCCCGTGACGGTCCAGAAGACGCACATCAAGCCCGACACGACCGAGATTGCCACCGAGGTCGTCGAGAAGACGTACACCAAGGTCTACCCCGTCACGCAGGAGACGACGATTGAGGGCAAGGTCATCAAGCAGACTTTCACCACGACCAAGGTCATCAAGACGGCCGTGCCCGTGACGGTCCAGAAGACGGTCCAGAAGCCCGACACGACCGAGGTGGCGACCGACGTCGAGTACAAGACGATTACCAAGGTCTACCCCGTCACCCAGGTGACGACGATTGAGGGCCAGGAGCGGACCATGACCTACAAGGCCACCAAGGTGATTGAGACGCAGGTGCCGGTGACGGTGCAGAAGACGGTGGAGAAGCCCGGCAACATCGCCACGGCCACGGACATTGAGTACAAGACGCTCACAAAGGTCAGCGCCGTGACGCAGGTGGTGACGGTCAACGGCAAGGAGTCGACGGTCAAGTACACGACGACGAGCTTCGTCAAGATTCACCAGATCAACACGATCCTGACGACGCTGACCAAGCCCGGCGCCGTCGAGACCAAGGGAGAGGTCGTCTACGTGACGAAGAAGAAGGACGAGGAGGTGACGGCCACGGTCGAGGTTCCCGGCCCGGGCAAGACGGAGATTTCCAAGCAGACCAGCACGGTCGAGGAGAAGCCGTCCGAGTCCAAGTCGGAGGCGCCCGAGGTGACTGAGTCTCAGTCCCAGTCGTACGCGCCTGTCCCGACGGCCGTGTCGACGTCTGCTGCTCAGTCGGCCGTTCCCACTGCTGCGGCTCAGACCAACAGCGTTCCCGTCGTGGCTCTCGTTGCCGGTGTCGCTGCCTTTATGGCCGTCCTCTAAACGGATCCTTTCCCCCCTCCCCCCCCCCCCCTCGGCTCCGAGCACCCCGAAAGGGGTTCGCGGGATGAGCGAGAGGGTACTGCTCGTTTCTGCTTCACACGTCTTTGTTCATACGATGTCATGCTTTGACGGCCTTGCATGCCACCGGGTTACAGATGGAGGAGTAATTTTGTCTCGGATCCTCAACACTACCTGCCCCTTACCCCCAAGCACCATCCCATCCCCTACCCCCCCCCTTTTTACTTCTATTTTCCCCTTTCCCCTCGTCGAGGATGCGAAGAAGACGATGAGGAGGATTTTCAACAGGTTTTGGCTACGGCGTCGAGCTGTCCCAAGACACGGCCGCGTAATTGTTGACGTGAGATGACACGGGCAAGAGGGCGACGAGTTGGCGTGCACGTGGCTCGAGCGAATATGATGCGGACGTATTTCATGTATATACTTTTATATTAACAACGGGCTTGGCCTGGATTAGATGTGATGGCGAGTTTAATGCCGACTCGGCGGCTGTCGTTCACGGCGATGGTGTTGGTGGCTTCGTAGCGGGTTATTTGGGTGATGGTTGGAGATGGGGTTAGCCAGATGCGAAGGTGAGGATGGATGGTGAGGGTTAGGACGTCTAGTTTACGACGAAGAAAGAAGCTATTCTTTGGTTAAACTAACGTTGGTTCCTTTCATTCCTCTTGTTCTTTACGGGAATGTTTAGTTTGCTTGGGGGTTGTGGCTAGTGAGGTTAAGGCGGCCGGTGATGGTTAGGGCTCGGAGGGTTCGGGGGGTTGTGCGTGTATAAGACTGGGTTGTTCTTTTGATGTGAGTTGAGGTGTTTAGAAGTTGTTTCTTGAGTGCTTGTCATTACCGTCACTGACATCTCATCTTTACCACCACCATCACCATCTCAACCTCACCTCAACCTCACCTCATCCTCACCACCACCCCAACCCCAATCCCCCAAAATGTCCCTCCAAGGAAAAGTCGCCCTCATAACCGGCGGCACCAAAAACCTCGGCGCCGAAATCGCCCGCCAGCTCGCCACCGCCGGCGCCTCCCTCGCCCTGCACTACAACACCGACTCGTCGCGCACGGCGGGCGAGGCCCTGGTCCGCGAGCTGGGCGCCAAGGTCAAGGTCGAGATGTTCCAGGCGGATTTACGCACGGAGAAGGCGGTCGATGCGCTTTTCGAGGACGTGGTCAGGGGGTTTGGGAGGGTGGATGTTGTGGTTAATACGGTGGGCAAGGTTCTTAAGAGGGGGATTTTGGAGGTTAGTGAGGGGGAGTATGATGACATGTTTGCGTGAGTTTCCCCTTCTTCTTCTCTTGTCTGGGTTGGGGTGGTGTTGATGGGAGTAGCATCAACTCCAAGTCTGCTTTCTTCATCCTCAAGGCTGGGGCGAGGCACGTTTCCGACGGCGGCAAGATCATCACCATCGTCACGGCGCTGTTGGCTGCCTTTACGGGGCTGTACACCTCATACGCCGGCTCCAAAGCGCCCGTCGAGCATTTCACCCGCGGCGTCGCCAAGGAACTTCAGCCGCGGGGGATCAGCGTCAACTGCGTTGCGCCGGGACCGATGGATACGCGTTTGTCCCCCTTTTCTTCTTCTGTTCTTCTCTTGATATAGGGGGATGGGATTGGCTGACGGTAGATGAATAGCCTTCTTCTACCCGCAGGAGTCGGAGCAGGCCGTGGCCTTTCACAAGAGTCAGGGCATGGGCGGGCGGCTTACAGAGGTTGGGGATATTGCGCCGCTGGTGAGGTTTTTGGCGACGGAGGGGGGGTGGGTTACTGGGCAGACGATTTTTGCGAATGGGGGGTATACCACCAGGTAGGCTGCGATTGTGAGCTGAGATGAGGGTTGGAGTTGGGTGAGATGGAGGTGTTGGTTGGAGTTGGGATGTTGGAGTTGAGGGTCATGGTGTTGGTGTTGTGGAGGGATTGGTAGACTGCTTGTGGATACGCTTGACTCTTGATTGCGAGCTTGAGAGTACAAGGTAATAAAGCTGCTCCTCGTTATTTCTTAATAAATCACAGTCTTCTCCCAACTGCCAGCTCCTCACCTACAGCGACACAAAGAAAGAAGTCTGATGCCATATCCGGAACAACCTTCACCCGTCTCCGTCAGCCATCCCTCAAATCCCCACAGCCTCGTCAGCTCCAATCTCAGCCTCGCCAACCTCACCCTCACCCTCACAACACCACTCACCATCACCAACCGCCACAATGCCCCCCCTCGAACAAACCGCCCACGAAGACCTCGAGCGTATATCCCCTCTTTCCCCCCCTCCCCCACGCAACCCTGCTGACACCCCAACAGAACAACTCAAAGACATAATCCAAGACCTCTACCAGGTCATGGTCCAGGTCACAACCTACGACGCAGCAGGCCGCCCCAGCCGCGAAGTCCTCTCCAACGAAATGTAACCCCCCTCCTCCTCTC
>NJES01000384.1:0-17862 GCA_002591395.1 Ophiocordyceps camponoti-rufipedis | reverse complement strand
CCGTCTCCCGTCTCCCGTCTCCCGTCCTCTCCTCTACAAGATTTCACCAAACACATCAATATCATGAATACATATTCGTACACCTGCATATTCCTTCTCTTCTTCAGCTAGCTCATCCCTCCCGTCATCCAAAGCCAAGCTTCCCGAATCCGTGCTGTGCTTCCATCCATCCTCCTCGTCACCCTGCCCCATACAGTGCCCCCCTCCCCAACGCTTATTCCTCGCACCCTCTCCCCGGCCGCACAGTGCCGACCCCTCCCCCTCTAACAATACCCAGATACAGTGCGTTGGCCTGCCGGCAGTGCTGACAATGCCGCCACTTCCCCACCCGTACAGTCTCCCCTCCGTCACACCGCACCGTACCGCCTCTCCTCCCGATAGCCGATCTCCATCCATGCATGCATGTATTCGTACATAATCCTCAGCCTCGTTCCATCCATCACTCATCCACGAGCCCATCATCCCACCTATTCCTACCTGTATTCCTACATCACCGCCCTTTTCCCAATAACCTTGTCCCCCTGCGTCTTCTCTCCCCCTGCGTCCTCCCGCCCCTTTTCTTCCGCGCCGCTCCGCCTCATCCCGCCGCTCCGGGCAAGGCTCGGCACGAGAGCGGCTACACAGACGATGCGTGCTAGCCAATTCCATTCCTCGCAATAATAAGCTCTTGTTTCAACCCCCGTTGATCTAAGCACTCTCATCGTCTTGTCATCTCATCTCACCCGTGGATGCCTGCATGTCGGCGAGACACCACGCGTCTCGTCTCCGCGAGCAACGGACCGTCAACTCTGAAACCTGCCGGTGACGTCATCGACGCCTCTCTCTATCATGCTCGCCCGCAGTCATGCCCGCAATCATCATGCCCGCATATTCGCCATATCCACCGTCTATCCTACCCATCAAACCCCCGTCTCCGCCTCGGCCTCTTCTCCCCCGGCCCCGGCGTCTAGACCCTCCAGCAGGTCCCGGTCCGTGCTCATCACCGACCTCCGCTCCATATCCTGCGGGGCGCCCGTCCTGGCCCCGACGGCGACGCCCACCTCGTCGTCGTCATCTTCGTCATCATCGTCGTCGCCTTCTCCCGCCCCCTTGGCCGGTCTGGGTACGGCCTCCTTCTCCAGCTCTCTCTGCGCCTCCTCCATCCGCCTCCGCACCTCCGTCGCCACCCGCATGCCGTCCGTGACGATGTTGTCCAGCACCCCGCGCAGGCCCCTCCCCGCCCCGGGAAGCCCTCCGCCGCCGCCGGACTGCGGTGACCGGCCTCCGAAGCCGAGGCTGGAAAACGTCGTCAGCGAAGAGCCCGACGGCGTCGCCGAACCTCCCCGTACGCCTTCCACCACCCGGAACGATGACGGGAAGCACGACTCGAAGAACTGCTCCAGTAGCTCGTCCGCCAACACCACCATCCGGAACGTAGGCAGCGTCATGTGCAGCGGATGCGCCGGATCCAGCGCCGCGTTGGCCGACTCCGACTTGGCTCTCGACGTCCGGCGACCTTGTATCTCTGTATCCGAGGCCACCTTGTCGTTCTTCTTCGTCGTCTTGTCCTTCTCCTCTCCATCCTTGCCTTCGTCCTTGGATTCGAGCACGAGTAGATCCTCTTCTTCCTCGTCCTCGTCGTCGTCAATGGCAAACGCGTCCGCGCTCACCTCGGCCTCGTCCCGCCGCCGGGACGACGTCTCGTCCTCCCTGTCCTTGTTCTGCGGATGGTCCGGGTCGGCGTACTCGAAGCAGCGGCGGATAAAGGCGCTCACGCTGCCGAGGAAACGCTCGTTGGTGATGGCACCTCCACCATTGCCGCGAGCATCGTCGCCGCCGCCACCGTTGATTGACGACGTAGTTGTTGACGACGACGATGCGGGAGCGCCTTCGAGGCCGCGCCTTGACAGGAACAGCAGCGCCTCGGAGATGCGCAGAATGCCCTCACGGTCGACCCGGCCGTCGCCGTCGTCGTCGTAGAGCTCGAAGAAGTAGGTGATGGTGCCCATAATGTCGTTCCTCCCCTTGATGCCGGCCAGACCCGTCACGACGTTCTGCAGCGTCAGCGTCGAGTTGCCATCAACGTCCCACTTGCCGTACAGGCGACGCAGAAAATCGTGCTCGGCCGGTGTCGGTCCGGCGCCCCAGGGCAAAGACGCCATATCCGGGGCCCTCCGGGCGCTGTGATAGGGCTTGTCGACGTCGAGGCCTCCACCGCCCGTCTCGCGCCTAGAGTGGCCGGGCGAGTCGGCAATGGCCCATCTGGCCATGCCGGCGAGGAACTCGCGGAAGGCGTCGTAATCCATGAGACTGGTGCTCGCTCCCAGAGCCACCCGGCCCTTTTCCACCACCTCGTGACTCTGAGGACCGCCTCCGCCGCCGGTGGACGCAGCAGCGCCAAAGACAGCCGAGGCGCGCCTCCTAGCGTTGCCGTACGGCGAAGATGACGACTTGCGGCGCCGCTGCTCCTCCTGCAGGACGTGTTCGCGCTGCTGACGCTCGTAGAGGACGCTGTAGAAGCGATCGTAGAGGGCGCCCAGCTCGTCGGTGCTCAGCAGCTTGCTATCCGGGCCGAGGTTGCGGATGGCGGTGCGCTTGGCAAAGTTCTCAATATTGCTGAGAACGGCGTCCTTGTTGCGAAGGCGCAGGTCGGTGACGGTACCGTGGGTGATGGCGGCAAACTCTTTAAAGGCGACGACCATGAGCTCCTGAAAACGAGTGACAGCCCGCAGCTTGGGATTCTCGGATCGCGGATGGGCCGACTCGTCGAGGCGGGCAAAGTATGATTTGAGAACGGAAATGAAGGCGCCGTCGTCGGCTGCATCGAGCAGCTCCTCGCCATTGATGCGCAGAATGGCGAGGCCGACCTGAAAGAGAACCTTGGGCCCCTCGACGAAGAAGACGTCGAGAACGCGAAAGGCAAAGATTAGGGGCATCGAGTTGACGTAGAGCGACAGGAACCAGGGCAGGGAGACGACGGACAGCTGAACGTCGCTCTTGACCAGGTGATCCCACAGAACGGGCATGGTGCGCTCGACAAGAGACTCAAACACTTTTTGATCGAGCAGTGTTCCGTACATGGTGGTAGAGTAGTAACCCGGCACGAGGCGGTCGCACAGGGCCGAGAGGAGGAAGAAGGCCTGCGACTCGGACATGTAGATGAGCAAGGCGGCCACGACAATGTTCATAGCCTGGCAGTAGCCGACGTCGGCGTTGAGCCAGCTGTAAGCGGTCAGCACACGGCGCAGGCGGCCGATGCCATCCTGACTCTGGAAGCCCGGGTATTCGGGCAAGCTGCGGTTGAGGTCCTTTTCGATCTCGTCGATGGCGAGCGACTCCTGACCGTGAAACTTTTGAAGCGTGTCGGCGTAGAGCGTCGGCTTCTCGAGCCGCAGGTAGAGCGAGCCCGACGTCAGCTCCCACATCTCTCCACGGAGCCGGTTCGGCAGGCCGACGCGGATGAGCTTGTGAAAGGTAGGCTGGCGGATGAGGGTGACGTTGCGGCCGTTGTCGCGCAGATACTCTGCCCAGAGGCGCATCTTGGCCCGGTCGCGCAGCTTCTTGGCATCGCCAGGATAGCGGAAGAGCATCCCGAGACCGGCATCGGGAGGAGTGGCGGCCTTGCGATCATCGGGCCGGAGGAGATGCTGCGAGTAGCACTCTGCCACGACGCCGCGCAGCTTGGCGAGGCTCGCGACACCAGCACGAAGACCACGCTTCAGACCGTCGCAAAACTTTTCGCAGGCGAGACGGGAGCCGGCGAGATGGAGGGTGATGCGCTGCTCCCGAGCGTGATCCTTGTCAGCGTCCTTGTCGTCTTCGATGGCCAAGAGACCGTTCCAGGTGGTGATGGCAAGGGCAAACTGGTAAGCCAAAGTCAGCTGCACGTCTCCCGACGTCTTGAACGGTGTCTTTGCCTGAAAGTTTTGGCTATTCAGCCGCTCGACACGGCGGATAGCACAGAGTGGAAAGGTGAAGCCGTTGCCGCTGGGCCCGGCGCCGTGCGTCTGACCGGTAAATGCGGACGACGTCGAGGTGCTTGCCGACTGCAGGAAGCTGGTGGGCGTAGTGGAGAAGCACATGTAGGACTCGGACAGGTGCAGCTTGCCGACATAATGCCATCCACGGTCGCGGTCACCGCGCGTGGCGTTGGAGGGCGGGATGGTGAGCTCTGCGTTGATCTCGCACAGGGGCGTCTGCGAGGGCGGCAGGCGGAACTGGCTCTGGAAGAGCGACGCCTTGGACGGGTTCCGGTCCGAGCTCGACAGGTTGAGGCCCTGGGTTGGATCGATGAGCTGCTGCGCGCGGTGGACGATGTTGGTCAGGTTGGAGAACATGGCGTCAGCAGCAGCATGGCGGGGAGGGGAGCACGAGGGACGAGCAGCCCACGGCTGCCGGGAGACGAGGTCGAGGCCCGAGACGACGGAGGGGGAGGAGGCGGAAGGGAGGAGGAGGAGAGAGGAGAGGAGGAGGAGGAAGAAGAGGAGGAGGCAGAAGAAGAGGAAGTGGAAGAGGAGGGCGCTGGGGGCTTGAAGGTTGTCGTGATGCGAGGGGGGCTCGAGGCTGGACGACGAGAACCGAGTACCTGCACCAGAGCAGTCTGCGAGGGCGGACCACGAGGTACAGGAGACACGCCCACCACCGCAGCCGGGGGACCCAACCGTCTATCTGACACGGACGGGGATTCGCGCAGTCCCGAGATAGCAGGGGGGGTACAGCCCAAGTAGGTACAGACAAGAGGCGGGCCACCAACGGCGGTGCAGGGTAGGCGCCCGGGCTGTGGCGGCCGGACAATGGATCCCCCTCCTTGACCGCCCGGGGCCGCGGCAGGCCGACGTCATGCGCGGCAGCGTGTCTACAGGAGTCTCACGGCTCTGATCCGGACGCCATGTACGTAGGAGGAGGTACTGTATGTAGGTATTTGGAGGTAGGAATATCTAGGTAGGGAGTATACTATATGATAGTGCAGGTGTCTATCCGTCTAGCCCGTCTTAGTCGTAGCCCGAGCGTTGCGTCATCGTCTCCCATCATCCACGAAGCCATGATTCTCCAGTTAGGCGCCGTATAATCAGCTGCCTACATACCTTCTACTCCTCTACCGATATCATCCTGGCCTCTCCTCTCCTCTCCCCTCCCCTCCTCCCCTCTCCTCCCCTCTTCAACCCTCCTCAACCCCCCCCCCCCTTTCCCTCGCTACAGTCCCCCTCCTCCCACTGCGTCGCATCCCGCCTCAACCTTATCGTTCCATCCTCCGGCCCGTTGGTCCGTTCCAGCGAAACTCCGGACGAGGCGGCCCCGGCACTCACGCCGTCCGACACCCGGACGGTTCAGCACGACCTTTCCCCTCTCCGCCCCCCCCCCCCCCCTCCCTCTCTCCTCTCCTCCCCTCCCCCCCCCCCCCCCCCCACCCCCCCCCCCTCCCCCCCCCCTTTTTCCTTCTTTCTCTTCTTCTCTTTTTTTTCTCTCCTCTTTCTCTCTTTCTCTCCTTTTTTCTCTTCTTTTTTTTTTTTTATGGTTCCGGCTACCTCCGATGTCTACTCTATCCTCTTCGTCGGCCGCGTCAGATGTGTAAAAGACCCCCCCCCCCCCCCCCCCCTCCCCCCCCCCCGCCATGACCGCCAAAACACCATCACGCCCCCCCCTGGCCACCCACTACGGCGGCCTCCACAGCAGCCCCTGGGTCTCCCGCCTCCCTCCCTCCTGGATCCCCCTCGTACAGCTCGCTCGGCTCAGCCCCCCCGTCGGCCTCGCCCTCGTCTTCCTCCCTCACCTCTACGGCGCCCTGCTGGCCGCCATCGAGCAGCGAGCTCCCGTTCATCGCCTCTTGCGCGCCTGTGCCGTCCTCGCAGCGGGAACCTTCTTCTTCTCCAATGCGGCTCACGGGTGGAACGACGTCGTGGACGCGCCTGTTGATCGTCTCGTGGCCCGGACACGCACCCGGCCCATCCCCCGTGGCGCCCTCTCCGGTACGGCGGCTGTCGTCTTCGTCTTCAGCCAGGCTGTGGGAGTCATGGCTGTGCTGCTGCTGCTGATGCCCGCTCGTTCTGCGCTCTGGGCTCTCCCTGCTTACATCGCTTCGGCTTACTACCCCTGGGCCAAGAGGCAGACCCATCTGGCTCAGCTGGTTCTGGGCTTTTGTCTGGCCTGGGGCGTCGTCGTCGGCGCCGTCGGTCTCGGGAGTTCCGGACCTGATGAGCGTCTGTCGCCGGTTCGTCACGTTCCGACTGTCTGTTTAGTTGCCGCCTGTATCGTCTGGACGGCCGTCTACGACACCATCTACGCCCACCAGGACGCGGCCGACGACGCTCGGATCGGACTCAAGAGTATGGCACTGCTGCTACGGGGCCGTACAAAGGCCGTCCTGTGGTTGATGGTGTGTCTCATGGCTGTTCTGCTGGCAGCCGCTGGCATCGCCGCTTCGATGGCCTGGCCGTACTTCATCATCACAGCCTTGGGGTCTGCCGTCTCGCTGGGCGTCATGGTTGCTCGCGTTGAGCTTCACGATCCGACCAGCTGCTGGTGGTGGTTTCGCTACGGCTTCTGGCTCACGGGCTCGGCCATCGCTGCCGGCTTGTCGTGCGAGTATCTCATGAGGCTCTCCTCCAGACCCGTATGAGTGCGTCACAACCATCACACAACTGTACTTGTCTCTTCCTTGTCTTCAGCTACATCTCTTCTACATGTTAGCCAGCCTTCTCTTTCGTCTCCATCTTGCTCGTCGTCCACTCGTCGTAAAAGGGCTGGTATCCCAGCAGGTGTCCTATCCATCTTCCCACCACGATGCCCAGCAGCCGGGAAGCGCTGGAGCGAAAGGGCAGCCACCATGGAAGAGTAAAGTACGTGCCGGCAGCGTCAAACATCTTCAGTACCTGTAGCATGAGCCAGACCATGGAAGAGAATAGCAACCGGGCCATCACACTTACACATAGCACCTGGATCGGATCCAGCCACTTGCCGGACTGGAACATGTGCTCCTGATAGGCGTACCAGTTCTCGAAGAAGGCAAGCTCAAGTTTGAATGGACTCGAGCTCTGTTCTCCTACGAGGAGCATCCTCACCTTCTTCTTCTCTCCCCCGTCGAGCGGATAAGTCCGATGATCGACGCCTCGCGGCAGCGTCAAGATGCCATCACCTGGTCGCAGAACATGCTCTTTGCCATCGAGTTCGACGACGAGGACGCCCTCGAGCACCTCGACGTATTCCTCCTGGTAGACGTGAAAGTGCATCGGCGGTTTAGGAGCGTCTCGGAGACGAACGTGGTCGGTTCGGAAGATGACCTCGAACCGGAACGCTCGTCCGTTGTCGGGAAGGACTCTGGTGGTGATTCCACCGCCCATGCTTCCGGCCGGTCAATGTCTTCTCTGTGGAATGACAGGGCAGTCGACGTACGCAGTGATGGCGAGGATGCCGTCCTCATACTCGTGAGGCAGAGCCACTTGCTTTCTATCGCTGGCACTCATGGCGAGGTCGATGGGCATGACGACTGCGAGGGTGGAAAGGCGCGGGTGCCATCTGGTTATATAAACGTCCATTCCCGTATAAGTTGATTCAATATCGTGCTACCGTCACTTGCGTCGTGTTGCAGTTCTTGGAGTTGCATCTTGAGTGGACGTTTGTCAATGTGAGCCTCTGATCCAGCACTCGAGGGCTGGACTTGTCATTGCGTGTGTTCCCTCAGAAGCGCCCTGAGAAGGGACAAGAACAATAGAACACGATAGCCCCCGAGACGGATTCCCTCGATTTTGGTGAGTCACAGGACTAGCTTGACAGCGTAGTGTCATCCAGTGCTGCGATGCAGACTTACATGGAGTTGATGCTGCCGCGGAGATGCTTCTCGTATCCAAGTCGAGAAACAATAACCACGCTATCCAGAAATCCCGCAAGCAGAAAAAGAAAAGGAGACCGTTCGTTAACGACGCCTAGACCATCTGCCTAGCTCAAGGTACGAAGTCGTTGCACAGAAAACCGCCCCAAAAAAAGGAGTGAGAGTGAAAAAAGAATGCCACACCGAGGAATCGAACCTCGAACGTCAGTGGTCTGCGTTTCCACAAACTGATATGTTGCCTTTACACCAGTATGGCTGTACAACTTGGTTGTGACTGTTGAATGGAGGGCTATTATAACAATATATAAGGGATCAATGTCTAACACTTACCGATCTCGTCCGACGGTTGACCAGCAGACCGGCGCCAGTATCTCACCGCAATCGATAAGAAATGTCAATTATCGATAGCGCACTCTACGAAGTATTCTCACGCTCCCACAACGCGCAAGAAAATCCTGACAACCGCAACAACAGAGGCCTCGCCATTGCAAGATGGCCGCCAAGAAGCACACTCTCGGCGACGGCCCAGCAGCGGCACGACCATCGAAGAAAACCAAGATTGACGCCGGCGAGGTGCTGACCAAGACGGAAGAGACGAAGAAGAACAAGAAGGAGAAAAAGGACAAGAAAGAAAAGAAGGACAAGACGATAGAGGAGAAGGGGAACGAGACACTTGATGGAAATAGCGACGATGACGAAGAAGCCAAGCGCAAGGCCAGAAAGGCAGCGAGAAAGGCTCGCAAGGCGGACAAGAGGCAAGCCCGTACGATGAAAGACGACGATGAAGAAGCAGAAGCTCAGGACAGCCTCAACGGAGACAAGCCCCCGAAACCCAGCAAGGAAAAGAGCAGCAAGAAAAAGTCTAAGAACAAGAGCGACAAGAAAAACACCAGTCCCAGTCAGCGATACCAACAAACCATCAGCCTCTCCAGCCTGCCCCAGACCGAGATAGACAACTTCCTATCAAAGCACCACATCGCCGTCTCGGACCCCCGCCAGACCTCTCTCCGGCCCGTGACCGAATTCGACCACCTCCCGTCGACGAATCTGCTGGAAAAGAACCCGTCGCCGATGGCGGGCTTCAAGGCTCCGACGCCGATCCAGGCCGCTGCTTGGCCATACGCGCTATCCGGGCGGGATGTCGTCGGCGTCGCGGAGACGGGCTCCGGCAAGACGCTGGCCTTTGCCCTTCCCTGCGTCGAGGCCCTCTCCGATGACGGACAGGCAGCTCGCAAGACGACAAAGGCCATCGTCGTGTCGCCGACGCGCGAACTTGCCATGCAGACGCACGTCCAGCTCGCGCGTCTGGCCTCGCTCGTCGGTCTAGGCTGCGTCTGCATCTACGGCGGCGCCTCTAAGGATGAGCAACGGGCTCAATTGAAGCGTGGTTGCGACGTCATCGTCGCCACGCCCGGCCGTCTCAAGGATTTCATGGCCGATGGCACCGTCCAACTCGGCAACGTCCGCTTCGTCGTCCTCGACGAGGCCGATCGCATGCTCGACCGCGGCTTCGAAGACGACATCAAGCACATACTCGGCTCCTGTCCCGCGCGCGAACAGCGCCAGACGCTCATGTTCACCGCCACCTGGCCGCAGTCGGTACAGGCTCTGGCCTCGACCTTTATGGTCGAACCCGTCAAGATCACCGTCGGCACTTCCGCCACCGCCGTCGCCGGCTCCTCATCTGAGACGGGCGTCGTCGAGCTACAGGCCAACCCTCGCATCACGCAGCGTGTCGAGGTCGTCGATCCCCACGACAAGGAGACGCGGCTCCTGCAGATCCTCCGTCAGCATCAGCAGGGCAAGCACAAGAACGACCGCATCCTCGTCTTCTGCCTCTACAAGAAGGAGGCGACGCGCGTCGAGGGCATGCTGAGCCGCAAGGGTATCCGCGTCGGTGGCATCCACGGCGATCTTCGCCAGGAGCAGCGCACCAGGAGCCTCGAGGCCTTTAAGTCGGGCGAGACGCCAGTGTTGGTGGCCACCGACGTGGCGGCTCGGGGGCTGGATATTCCCGAGGTCAAGCTCGTCATCAACGTCACGGTATGTTTGTCACGAGCCTCAACTCTCAATGATAGATGATCCCAAGTCTGACTGATTTCCCCGTTCAGTTCCCCCTTACCGCCGAGGACTACGTCCACCGGATCGGACGCACTGGTCGAGCCGGAAATAGCGGCGAGGCCATTACCCTCTTTACGATACATGACAAGACGCATTCGGGGAGGTAAGTTTCTCCTCTGCTTCAGTCGCTGCGCGCCAGACAGACGCTCACCTCGCCGCAGCCTGATCAACATCCTCAAGGGCGCCAACCAGCCTGTCCCCGACGATCTCCTCAAGTTTGGCACGACGGTGAAGAAGAAGACGCACGACATGTACGGGTCCTTCTTCAAGGATGTCGACATGACGCAAAAGGCGACCAAGATTACGTTTGATTAGTCGTCATGATGCTCATTTCGTCACGGTGATTGTCAAAGCTTTCTGTCTTCTCATCAGGGCTTGCCAACCTCTTTGCCGCGGACGGAGTGCAGACATTGAAGCAGCAAGTCTCTCTCCAAGAAGGCTCTGCTCAAGGCTTTTGTCAGTTTCACGTCGGTAAAATTGGTGTTCAAACCACAAGATATAGAAGAAGAGAAGAATGAACGTACGTAATGGCGAGCAAAGGGATTGCCCAGGCAGCAATCATGGCAAGAGCTCGAATCGGCTCAGACTCTGCGCCATCGTGAACACGCAAGCGGACGAGAACAGCAGCAACTGCAGCGGCTGCGGCAAATGCGTGACGAGGAAACAAAGCCGTCAGGGAAAAGGCGTGCTTCCGACGACCAAAATAGTCCTTGATGAAGACGGCGCACCAGCAGATGCGACACAGCAGGTTAACCATATTAGCGACGACAAGCCCATGAGCACCCCAGCCCAAGACGCGCATAAGAACACCAGCAGAGACAGCAAAGACAAGGCTAAAGACTGCCATTGCCAAAGACTGACGGTGAAGATGACGCTCAGTAGCAACCGAGGCGACGAAAGCCTCAGCCAGGCCGTTGAGAGCCAGGAAGGGCACGTAGAGGCTATAGGTAGCGAGCACGCGGCCAGCCCCAGCCTCAGACCAGCGACTACCGGCCACGAGAGCCAGCAGCGGCGGGGCGGCAAAGGGGCCGAGGGCGACGACGATGACGGAGAGAACGAGGTAGAGTCTTGCGAGGACGGTGAGGCTGCGACTTGCTTCGACGACTGCGACGACCTTTTTGGTTCCCTCGCCATCATCTTTCCCCGTCGCGGACTGCTGCTCCGGCGAAAGCAGAAGCGAAAAGTAGCCGCGACAGGACTCTTCGATGGGTTGAAAGAGCAGACGAGCCAGCAAGCCCCCATAGTTATTCGCCAGCGCATAAACCCCCTGGACATGAGCCGGCGCCAAAACCGCAACGAGAAAGGTATCCCCCTGCGTGAGAAGATGCTTGACAATCCCCTGCGCCGAAACAGAGGCCGCCAGTCGCACGGCAGGTCCGTCAAGGTATCCCGCCGACGAGGCCCGCGGCAGGAGCGAGAAGTTGAGGACTGAGGATAGGCGGTAGAGGGTGAGGGTGTAGACGGTGAGGAGGGTGAGTGCGTAGGCGAGCTGTCCGAGAGCAAAGGGCAAGACCTGATGCCCAAGTCCCCCATCCGCCCAAGAGCGAACAGCAAGGAAGAGGACGACACAGCGAGCCAACACCCCCCCGGACTCAGCAACAGCCCGCGCCCCGACCCTCCCCCTCACCAGCAGCAGCAAGAACGCCGGCTCAGCCAACAACTCCCCTGCCACCGCCAGCCCATAAACCCCCCTGGCACCCCCCTCCCCAACCCCCCAGCCCAGCAAGCCAACAGCCAGCACGACGGCGCCCACCGCGGCGGAGAGGTACCCGAGGTTCACGACGGACTGCGGCTCCGGCTGGCGGACGCGCGGGACGGCGACGCGGAGGCCATCGCGGGCGAGGAAGAGGACGGTTGCCGCCGAGGCTTCGAGACGGGCGGCGTGGCCGAGTTGGGTGGCGGTTACGTGGCGGAGGAGGAAGAGTTGGTTTGCGGTGAAGGAGAGGAGGCGAGAGGTTAGCTGGAGGGTTATGAGGAGGGAGGCGCCTCGTAGACGGGATTTGGCTGGGGGGGGCATTGGGGTGGTGGTTGTTGGGGTGAGGTTGGGTTGGTCACATGACTTGACGATGGGGTGGGATTTCTTGACTACCTACAGTCTTGAGTCTACGAATACAGAGAGAAAGAACAGGCTTCTTTTTTTTTTCAGAGCGATTTGCCAGCTGCCTCCATCTAGGTAACTACCAGTTACGAATAAGCTAATCAGGAACACGCATTCTCCGGACCTGTCCTCGCAGCGAGGCAAGCCAAGGCCAAGCATCATCGGCCAGCGCCCGTCCAAAGCCAGCATCACAACAAAGGCAAACCAAGCCTTCAAGCCTTGAGCACCGGAGCGTGAAAGCCATGAAAGCCAATGGCAATAGCGAAATCCGTCTCCGCCCTACCCATCTCCACCAAAGTCCTGGCATCCAAGCACAAGAGATACGACTTCTTGGCCGCCCCGTCAAGCACAACGCTCAACAGCACGCCGTCATCCTCGGCCGTCGCACCGGGCCGAGCAACGAAGACGGGCTCGCCGGGGGTATGCCCCCACGGTCCCGCCCAGAAGAGGACCTGTCGGGTATCGAGGTCGGTCTTGACGATGGTGTCCATCAGGGTGCTCAGCCCGCGGGTGCTGGTGCCGAAGACGTAGCGGTGACGACGGCCTGCGTAGGCTGGGTTGATGGACGAGAGCTCGCCTGAGTGAGGGTTCGGGATGGAGAAGATCTCTTCGGCTTGGGAGGGGGGATCGGTGGCCTTTGGCATTCGGAAGCGGTGGCGGACGAGGCGGTTCCGTGCGGTGAGGAAACGGCCGTCTCGGACGAAGTTTGCCATGGCATCGTCGCGGTCGAGGATGACGTCGTAGTAGAGAGCGAAGATGACGTCGGTGTTGTCGTAGAAGACGGCGTCCAAGTTGAGATGGACAGTCGCCTCATCATCGCCATCCTCCTTGACCCGCTCCTCAAAAGCATTTACGGTGTGAAAGTAGAAAGCAGCGGGAGTGGTGAACCGACAGACGAGACCGCGACCGTGGCGACGATCAACCACGAGCCATATACACGACTGCTGGGGATCAAACGGCTTGATGGCGTCAAGGATATTCCTCCGCCACAGAATCTTCAGCCCGTTCCAAGCAAAATGCGCACACGGGATGCACAAAACGACAAAGTTCTCCGTCAGGAAGAAGCTATGCATATACGCCGGCGGGATATCCGGCTCCGACAAGGTGGCCAGAATATCCGTCGACCCATCCGCAGCATTGACGCGAAAGACGCGATACGTCGCCACTCGTCCCAGCGCAAGATTATAATTAAAGACGTCGCCCGTGACCGGATCCCGCTGCGAATGCGCGCAAGACATGGGCCCGCTGAGATGGGGATGAAGCCCCTGCTGGTTCGTGAACCCCAACGGCTCGAGCGTGTCCGGGCTGATCTCCTGCATGCTGCAGTGGTCGGTGCTGATGAAGATGGAGGAGACGCCCGTGCGATCGCTGGCCAGCGTCGAGGGGGCTGCCGGGTCGCTTCGGTCGGGGGCCGTCCGCGGGAGGCCTGGATAGTTGGGGTTGCAGACGACGTTTGTGTTGATGCGGCGGGGGATGAAGAAGCTCATCAGCTTGGCGAAGATGCCGATGCAGGGGTCTGCTCGTTGGCCGAACGAGGTGCTTGATCGCCAGCCCTCGCGACGGATGTGTTCGACGTGGGCGTCAGACTGACGGCGGGAAGAGTACACCACCGCCACCGTCCTCTTCCCATTGTCATCCTCCTCCTCGACGATGTCGAAGCGGTGCGTATGAGCAAAGCCATCGAACCAGTGCGAAACGTAGTGCGTCCCCCTGACCGTCCCCTCAACCACACTCTGCCCCGGCCCCGTTCGGAAGAGCGATCCAGCAGCCCAGGGGGGGATCTCGCCGCAGACTCGCAGCCGGATGGGCCCACGGTGTTCGACCAAGCCCTCGAAGCCGGCACGGTTGGGCCACCATCGCCAAGCACCGTCCTTGAGCCGGTCGATGGTGGCGGCCACGTCCGAGTCTTGGTGTTCGGGGCCGCGCCGGACGACGCCGACCGTGTCCATGGTCTGTCAGGGATGAAAAGGGGTGGCGACGACGAGTTGCTGCTGCTGATGTGCTGTCGCTGTTGTGATGGTTGCTGCCTCCGTCACACCCCATCCCTCAAGCGGGAAGCCCACGATATATATATACCACATGCCACCACCACTTCACCCATCCACCAGCTGTAACCACGTTATTCACCGCCCTCGGGAAACTTCACAGCCTTGCCGTCGCACGAAAAAAAAGAAGAAGAAGAAAAGGTCAACAAGGGTGGGAAATATTCACAGCAGACACGACGCCCCTTCAACCCAATCTTGCCCTTCTTATGACAAGAATGGCCATGACGGGCAGGTCGCGCCGTCAGCCGTGCAACACAGCCGTGAACCGCCCCATTAGCGAACAACGAGGCGCTCGGCTCGGCGGCGAATTGGCGGCCTCTCGCTTCCGCCTCCAATTCATGTCAATATATCAAGTCGTGTTGGAAGTGAGCGTGCTCGCTCCCCTCGTCGTATCATGACTCTCGTCTGCCAATTCCTGTCCCTCCCTCCACGTCATCATGCCCTCCTGCTGTGCTGCCTCCGCGCCAGGATTCATGACGGAGACATCAGTCCCATTGCCCCGGAGCACCGCAGCCGTGCCACGCCTCAGCCGAGCTCGGGCCACATTAAGCATCCGCTGCCAATGGCCTCCAAGACAGAATAAGAACCGAAAGACGAGAACAGCAAGAAAAAAAAGGAAAAAAAAAGTCTCCGGCAACGCACCCTGCCGTCGGGTGCCACCAGCGAGTGGCTCAGAACCGGCACCTTTTTTCTCCCCCCCCTCTTGTCGACGACGGTTGCCTGCAGGGCCGCGTTATCCAGACTCTCACGGAAAGTCAGCCAGGAAGTCATCGACAGCGCTCTCTCGCCTCCCCTCCAGCTCCGCGACATCGACGGAGCCATCACCCCTTCCACGGGCGGGAAGCTCGCCCACACGGCCAGCAACTCTGGCCAGCAGAAGCCGCATCCTCTCGAGCTCCACCTCGACGGGCCCGTTGCGCGTCACCAGGTTCTCCTGCACGCCGACACCGCCGTCTTGCGTCTCCAGCGGGGCCATGATCTCCTGGAGGCGACGGAGCTTCTCGATGCGCTCTCTCAGCTCGCGACGCTGCTCTTTCAGCTCGACGAGACGGGCGACGCCTTGAGCATAGCGCTCGGCCTCGATGGGATGCTTGCGGACTTGCTTCTCGTCGGGCCAAGTCGGAGGCAGCGAGTCGATGGCCTCATCGTCACCTTTTCCGACGGAACATGACGTCAGCTTCGGAAACAGATGTCGACAAACAAAACGAGGCCCTACCAAGCTGCAGGCCCTTTCCAACCGCCACGCCACCAGCCTCAGCCTGAGCAGCAAGCCTTCGCTCAACCTCGCGCGTATAGACGTTGCTGATCTGCTCTGCCACGTGCCGGCTCGCCTGGGGAGCGTACACGCGCTGACAGTGCCGCTGTACAGCTTGGCCGAGAGCCTGCAGCGCGTCGTCGACGGCCTTGTTGGAGAGCGGCTGGTCGGCTGCGTCGTTGGCGGCGCGCCATGAGCTGGATGGCGCTGGGGGGCGCGAGAGGATGCTGATTTGCGTGTTGAGGAAGCCGAGCTTCAGCGACGGAACAGTGGGAGGCGGTGCTGGAGCCATGATGGTTGCGATGGGTTGACGATGCTTCGGTTTGTCGCCATCAAGTCGCGCTCGGCTATTCTATCCTCCGGCTACCGGGATAGCCTACCCTATAGCTCGGCCCATGCATCCGGCCTACCCTACAGACCAGCTCACCTGAAGCCATCTCCGCCAACGACTACATACATACCACCTACAAATATAGGCTATAACTCAACCCCAGCCCTATATCCAGGAAAGCCGGCCCATCCGGCCGAAGCCTCATTCCACAAATCCACATGTCAAATCTCGATCGTCCGACGCATTGGAGACTCCAGATCCAGCTCTCATGCACTGCCAGATGACAATGGAGCCGAGAAACACGCACGCGCATCCCCGTCTATTCTCAAGCCGTGGCTCTATCATCTTGTCTCTATTCAACGTCTGCCAGCGCCCGCGAAATAGAAGGAAATGAGAAGCAAGAATCATGATAACCGGATGGAAAAACAAGGCTGTTTTCCTGCACCGCAACTCCGCTCTACACGGACAAACGCCTCTTCACCCTTGAAGAGGTGGACCCAGACCATGACGCTGTGCGACAAATAAGACGATACAGAAAAAAGAGGAATAGAGGGAAAGAAATTGAAAAGAAAAAAAAAAGGGAAGAGAAGAGAAATGATGCCCGCCCTCTTACACAAAACCCCCTCCACCGCCCACCGAAATCAAGAAGCAACTTGAAGACAACAGCCCCTTATCGGGACCTGCAGGCCGGTGTGGCAAACGGCGTGTAGTACTCGACGGGCTGCTGGTACAATGAGCTCCAGCTCGAGTTCGGGTGCCGCGACGGAGCATGTTGCTGCTGCTGCTGCGACTGCGGCGGCTGGTGCTGATGCTGACCCTCCTGCTGGGGCATGTAGGCCTGAGCAGCCGATGACATATCGTCATACTCCATCTTGGGGTCCTTGGTCTGGCTCAGGAGCGAGGTGGGCATGCTGGTAGGGATGTAGCCCGTTCCCGCGCCGTACTCGTCGTTGACGGACGAGCACGGACTCGGCACGCTCGAGGGGATGGTGCCGGTCGTCAGGCCCGAGGCCCACGAGTCGCAACTCTTGGGCAGCGAGACGTACGCCTGCGGCTGCTGCTGATGGCCGTAGTCGGGCAGCGGACCGTAGTCTGTGCCCGAGGGTAGGGGAGACATCTGGGGGCTCGGGATGCTGGCGACGCTGAGGTTGTCATCGTAGACTGACTCGAAGTTAGCAGAGGCATCAACAGGCAAAGAAGCTTCGTCTGCCCTCACCTGCGTGACCAGAGTACGGGGTCGGAGTCATAGACGGGCCCAGATTATCCTTGAGGCGACGAAGCTCATCCTCGAGAGCACGGTTGCGACGAAGCAGGTCCTGCACCGTCTTATCGCGACTCTGACTGCTGCGATACTCATCAAGCTCGCGCTCCAACCTCTCAATATGCTCCTTGGTGCGAGCGCGAATAGCCCGCTGAGCCTCACGATCATTGGCCCTCTTGCGCGCCAACTGCGAAGGAGTCAAGGTCGACACACTGCGCGTTCCTACAAGACTCGCCGTCAGTCCCAACCAATAAGTATCGTACTCTTTCTGCTTCTGCAAAAACTCACCCTTGCGCTTAGACGGCTTGGGGTGCTCATCGGACAAGGAGCGCGTCATGTTGATGCCGGGATCTAACAGTTACTCGACCGAAGAATAATGCCGACGGCCGTCTTGACTCGAGTGTCGAATTTTTTCCCTTTTTTTTTTTTTCCGGTCCTCGTCGGCGCTCAAGTCAAGTAGCAAACGGAGCGTCAACCGACAAGAAGGCTGATTCGACGAGGCTGCCCTTTGACAACAAGCAGCAAACCGACTCTAGGTTGACCGACACGAAGAAGAAGAAAAGAAGAAAAGGAAGAAAAAAAAAACAGAGGCTCGAGAGGGCGAAAATGAGTGGTGGGCGAGAGAAGAGAAAGTGGACGGACGGGGGGGGGAGAAGATGGGCGGTGGGTGGAGCGGGATCCTCACGATGTATGTATGTATTTATGTAAATGCGAGCGATCCGATCCCAACGTCAGGAGACGAGACGGGGTTCAGAAAGGGAAAAAAAGACGAAATCCACTCCGACGACGATCATACAGCCGACACACACAAGCTATCTCAGCCCTTTGCTCCAGACTTGCCCGATGCGAAGCTGGTGCCGGAGAGCTCAGGGGGGTTCACCATTGTTCAGGTGCGAGACCCAGTCTGAAGAGGGTAGAAAGGGGTCGTCTGGGGGTGGGGGGGGGGG
>NJES01000383.1:0-17923 GCA_002591395.1 Ophiocordyceps camponoti-rufipedis | reverse complement strand
TCTTCCTCTTCCTCTTCTTCATCCTCGTCCTCCTCGTCCTCCTCCTCTTCGACGACCACCACCAAACTCCCCGCCCGACCGCTAACGCCCAAATACTTCCAGGAGCCGCGCGGAAGCCTCGCCCGCAGCCACTACGACCTCCGCTTCTTCAGCAGCGAAGTCGACTACCAACACCACGGCAGCGTCCTCACCGGCCTGATACGAAGCTACCTCTCCGTCATGGACACGCACGGGGTGGAAACGTGGCTTGCGCACGGGACGTTGCTGGGCTGGTGGTGGAATGGACGGGTGATGCCTTGGGATTACGACCTCGACGTTCAGGTCTCCAATGCGACGCTTTCGTGGATGGCCGATAGGTTGAACCAGACGAGGCATCGGGTTGGCCGGGGGGAATATCTCCTTGATATTAACCCTCATTTCGATGAGGTCGATCGGGGGGATGGGATGAATATCATTGATGCGAGGTGGATTGATGTTTCCAACGGCATGTTTATTGACATCACGGCCCTGAGGGAGAGGGAGGAGTGGTTACCTGGTGTTTGGAGCTGCAAGAACAAGCACCGTTATCGGACGAGGGATCTTTGGCCGATGAGGGTGAGTCGGTTTGAGGGCGTGGCTGCGAGGGTGCCGTACAATGTTGAGAAGATGTTGATGGATGAGTATGGGGCGCAGTGCTTGGTTGTTGAGGAGCACGAGGGGTGAGTTCTTCTTCTTCTTCTTCTTCTTCTTCTTCTTCTTCGTCTCTTTTGATCTGTGTCGTTGTGGCTTTTTACTGATGGGGGGCTTCTGAGCAGCCATCGATGGGATCGTGACGTCAAGGAATGGGTCGTCATGGCGCCCGAGCTTCATGAGCAGCGTCGCCTTGCGAAAGAGCAGAAGCAGACGGTTGTTGCTGTATAGGCACCGCTGCTTCTTTCAGACTACCTACCTCCCTAGAGACTCACACCTTCGATACCAGACACGACTGTTACGGCCTACCTACAATCATCACCGGCTGAGGCTGATGCGACGGACCCCTATTTCGGAATCACCTTGTATGTTAGGTAGATAGATGATATCCCACTTGAGCAGACACTCAGCCACCATCAACCTCCCATCCACCTCTTCCAGTCCCCCCCCGCAACCATCTCCGTCTCCCGCCACGTCCTCCCAACACCGCAGCCCAAATCAGCCAGCGGCACCATCGACGGCCGTCCATGGGCACACTGAAAGGGAAACGCGCAACGCGCCAGCTTCTTCACCAGCTGCTCCTGCTCCTCGCCCGAGAGCTCATCGTTGAACATGATGGCGCCTGTCACACATCCGTCAGCCAGCTCTTCGTCCCGGTTGGCAGCTACTCACCTCGACACGAGCGCGAGTGCAGCAGCTCGAGGACGCCGGACGGACATCCCCGGAACCGACGAGGCCACGAGGATGGCCCGCCCGTCTCCGGCTGTGTGTTGGGCGTTACCGCTCCGTCAGACAGCGCCCACACCTCCCTACGCATCAGGTCGATGAGCAGACGCGGCTCGCTGCTGCATCTTTCGGCGATGCTCGGCGGTAGACGCGTCACCCGCACCTTGCAATCGGCCTCGACGACGTAGATGATGCCCCAGCCGTGAAAGTGATGGCGATACCGTCGCAGCAGCTCGCCCTCCCGTCCCGACGCCTCGAACAGCACCGGCCGCTGGAGAGCTTCAGTCGCGGCCTCTACGCCGTCAAAGTAGGCCTGGCACAGGTCTTCCAACCGGCATCGCTCGTCGGCAGCGTGCTGATCAATCACCACCAGACCCGTCGCCGGCGAACCCTGCTTCAGCGACAGCCTGGCCAGCACAAACTTGCGATCCACCTGACCGATGATCTCGGCCTCGGCCAGCGATGACCGGGAAACGCGGCCCTCGAGCTTCATCGACTTGGTCTCGAACCGCACCACCTGGCCCGACGACGCCTCGGCCTGCACGCTGGGGATCACCGCCTCTGCCGTCTCGAATACGGGGTTCTCCCACGTCTCGAGTACGCCTTGAAGCCACTCGCTCGGCTGCCGCTTGGCTGTCCCGCTGCCCAAGACGCGCGGCCGCCTATCCTGCCGCGCCACCGTCGTTGTGGCGTTCAGCTCACGGGCCGCGTCCGTCTGACCAGCCGGAGGTGTCCCGAGTGGCTGGGCGTCATCGAATGGCATCCCGAGCAGCCTGCCGTCCTCTCCAACGAGTCGACGCGCGTCCGTGTCCTGATGCCGCATAGGGCGTCGCCCTATACTTGTCCCCTTGGGACGACATGCCACGTGGCCAACCTTGACGCGTTGCCAGTCGTCCAGGAGTCCTCTCGGCGGGACGACTTCTGCCTCGGCGTGTGGCATCTTGGAGGCCGCTCTAGACGGTTGTGCCACCGCAGCTCTCCATGTCGACTTCGTGCTGTCGAGAGCCCGAGGGCGCATGCCGTGTTTTCTCAGAAACTCGAAGCTCAACGACTTGAGCAGATGAACAATGTCCCCGACGACCTTGTGAGATTCGTTGGTCATGTCCAAGCCGCTCAATTCAGCGCCCGGCAGCGTGATATGGAGGTAGAACATGGGCCATCGCTCGAGGCCTTTCCGCGGTTTGCCGGTCGTTGCGTTCGGTTCGCGACTCTCGACAACGTCAAAGCTCGAATGGCGAAATACTTGATTAATTGCCTCGTACAGAAAATTGCTTTCGTGTTTGTCGAGGATGGGCTGGACGCCGAGGCTCATCACCTGAGCACGCCGCGATGCCACCGGAGTCGTAGACATACATCCCCTGACGCGCACGCGACGGCCCGAAGCTGACAGCGGTATCCACGACTCGCTGTCATCCGAGTCGGCAAGCGAGGCCTGGTCAAATAGTCTCGACGAGCGAGTGGCCAGATTGGCATCAGACGACGACTTGAGACGCAACTGGCGGTGGACGGCTGTCTCCGTCAACGCAACGGACGCCTCGGATGGCCAAGCCAACAGCAAGGCAACAATTTCATGGACCAGCTGCGACCATTCCCTTTCGATGGCTGAGCGCTCAGAGAAGAGGGAAGCCTGATGCTTGACCCGCACCGGCATCGACCCGAACAAGGCATGGACGGAGACGCGCGTGCCATAGTCGAACATGGCCAGTCGCTGCTCGGCCGAGGCTGGGACCTGCCTGGTCAGCACCCTGGAATCATGAATGGCTATAAAGGCCTGGGAGAGGTGACGATGATGGTGCGAGGTGATGGAGAGCAGCGACAGGCCAGCCAGCGAGGCGAGAAAGTCGCCACGGCTGCCATGGATGCGGGAGCTGGGCGACGTCTTGGACGTGTCTGTAGGGCGCTTCAGTCGATATTCACGAGATTCACGTAGCAAGAGCACATCTCACGATGCAGCTTGGCCAGCCCGCCGTCTTCACGGAACTCGCTCGGCTCGATTCCTCGCCCATCGTCTTCAACGGAGCAGTTGCCGCGCGCATAGTCGAGCCGGATCAACACACGCGCCGCGCCGCCGTCCAGCGAGTTCTTGAGCAGACCGCAGACGACGCCGTTGAGCGACGTAATGGAAGCCGAGGACCGCAGCTTGTCGACGACATGGTCGGGGAGTCGGCTGATGGACATTGCTCCATTGCTTCATCGCGTGTCTCTGCCAAGAGCCGACGTCGCGGCCGGCGGTTGTTTAGTCCGACAAGCTTGATTACATAATACGTTGCTTTGGAAGATGTCATCACCGCTTTTTCTTGACGTTGGACTACGAATTCATTCTGTTCAGCGCAAAGAGGACACAGATTAATCGACTCCCTTTCGATACCCAGAACCCTTCACTTGCGCAGCTATTTCTTGGCGCGGAAATCCCACCACATCTGTCGCATCCTACGGAACTGCCCTTCGGTAAAGAACCATCTGCAGAGGCTGCGAATCTCGTCAGAACTTGCGCCGTTCGGCTGGGCCGTGGCATCGCAACCTACTCTGGTGCGTTGGTCATCAGATTGCCCACGTTGGCATACTTGCCGCCCTTCCTCGGCCTCATGGCTGCGCATCTCCCGTCCACGACCGATACTCGCACGCCGTCATAACTTGTGCTTTCGGGAGGAGTATCATCGATGTAGTCGTCGGTGACGCCTTCGCCTCCGTATACGTGAAGGAGTCCCATCCAATGACCTACTTCGTGTGCGGCCGATTTTCCCAGGCTCGGGTCTTTGCTGTGATGGCCGCAGGAGTGTCCATGGAGAGAGCAAATGTGGACCACGGCGCAGTCTCCCGAGTAGTCATGGCTGGGCCCAGGCTTGTTCGCAAACCCTTTCAGGAATCTCTTGTTTGTCTCGTCAGGGTCTTTCAGGATGCTGTCTGTGATGAAGAGGTTGAGGGTGCCTCGGTCGCCTCTACGATGCTTCTTAACCACCTTTGATCCATTCCGAGAGAAAAACTCATCGCCCTGGAGCAATCCCCGGCCATAACCTCCGAGTTGAAAGTATATGTTACCCGGGTTAAAGGCAGCGTTCAATATTTCCACCTGTTGGAAGATGACCTTGTCCTGCGAGGGCTAAGTCCATTTCCACCCATCGGTTCGCGACCAGGGTCCATTACCGTTATATCAATCAGCTCCAGCGGGTAGCTCACGAGGACGTGCACATATGTGGTAATCTTGATCTTGCCAAGTTGCTTGAGGGGAACCGCAATGCCATCGAAACTTTCCGGCATCTTGAGCAGTGCTTCCCAGTACGATTGGATATCTCTGCGCTTAAGACTTTGTCTTGCTTCGGGTCTCGCAGCCGCAAGAGAGGAGAGAAAGAGGAGTACGAGCTGTACAAGGTGCATCATCTTTGGAGCGAATGGGTCGTCAACTTTCAAGTGGGCGAGCTGAATTGGACAGGGCCAAGAGGGAAATCATCAAGGCCTTTATAGAATACCTCAGGGATCCATAGCGGGCACCGTGCTGCTCGCACAGACGACTAATTACGCGAGTATTGGGAAGGCCAGCTGCGTAGCCGATGCCTGATACCTGACTCACCGTAACGCTAAGGTTGAAGGGCTGACTGCTCATTCTGAAGTTGGCCGCAATTCACATGTGAGGCATAATCGTCGTTGACTGCACGGTGAGCGAGGTACTGCTTGCAGCCTTGATGAGCATGTCTGCACTGACTTATGTCGCTATCGTGCCATGAATTTGTGTCACGTCATCCTAAAGAAATGGAGTCGATCACTTTGGGTTTGGTGACCATTGTCGCTTTCTGAACATGGCTATTGATCAAGCCGAATATGGAAAAAGCCGCAAAAACTTGTACGGCCTGAACTGACGTCTACAGTTGATGGTCAAATAGCATGTGCTTGGAGATAAAAGATAGAGACACATCAGAGATTACTTTAGTAGCGTATAGATATGCTGCTACTTCGTAGTTGAGAAGGCTCTCTATATCTTTCAACGTCGTTTACGGCGTGCCGTTGTGCTGGGGATTATGGCCGTATAGCGTCTGTTATTATAGTCCGTGGTTATACATGTGTCGACTCCTTCACCTTGCCGGACAAGCCAAGGCCTCGACTTTCTCCTCGGCAAGAATTCCTCCGGCCTAGAGGCTTGACTGGTGATGGGCGAGCTCGGCTACACGACAGACGAGGACGACATTTCCGCGGAAGTCAGCTAAAGACGGCGCTCCAGCTGACCCGGTTCCCTTGGACTGGATTTGGAGTCTGTTGTAAAGGCAGTTCGTCTTGAAGGTATTCGTCCAGGTAAGAATTACTCGGAAGCAGAGGGGACCGCTACATACATATGTGTACATGTAAGTATGGATTCCGGATTGCCGAATAACTGTATACGAATATATGGAGTCTTCGCACATCTGATGGTTGTGACATGGATTGGTATGATGCTAGCTTTGGTAGAGGTAGCCGGAAACTATCAATGACGGCCGTTGAGTCGTACAGGGTGAAGTCTGCCTTCAGTGTTGGTTGTCCCCAAGAATGGAGCCTACAGGGGGCCCACGATCGACACGATCGACGCCGGTGCGGAGATTGCCGGGACAAATTACCATTCCGAGAGGTGCTCCCTTAATCAAGCCGGTTCCGACCCTTTTCTAATCGTCATGACGGCTTGATGACCCGTGGGCTGTGGCAGTGGCTGTCATCGACGTTGTGCGAATACGACAACATCACGGCACAACGTGGCGACGTCACGTGATACACATCCCGCCAGAGCCAGCTTGCTTTTCCGTCCGTCGAGCGTCCAGCAACCACCAACAAGCAGCGCTGGCCTTGCTTCAGCAAACATCAGAACGCGGTCCTGTCTGCCCCTCAGCTGCAGTCTCAGCTACAGAAGGCTTCTCGGCTTCTTGACTCTTCCAGGCTCTATACCGCTGCCTGCCTGTCTTTAGACGGACGCCCTTGACGGACCTCGACCAGTTCCAGGGAGGGAAACGATGGCCATGGCAGACGCGTCTGACGAGCCGCACGGTATGTTTCGAGTACAGCTGCCTCGCTCAGAACTGATGACGTGCAGATCGGCAGGCCCATCGACGAAGACCCTTTACGACTTGGGTCAAGAGGCTCACCAACTTCAAGTCGTCGTCGGATGCTGATCGTCCCAAGCGACACATGAGGATGCGGAAAGGAGCGGGCAAGCTCAACAACCCCTATCCCCAGTCGGGCCATGTCAGCGCTTCCCACGAAAAAGGCGCGGCCAAGGACGCGACTGAAGGCGGGCAAAGCGCCCGTTCTCTGGCGGCAGCGCCGATGCGCAGTCCCGTCTCGTCCGACGAAGTTGCGCCCTCCTCGGCCGACGGAAAGGCGCCTCCCACGGCAGGGGCACAGAGTATGGCCGGCACGGCCTCGACGGAGAACGAGGGCCAACAGTCCATCACCGCGGCGAGCCACGGCGCCAGCTCGCTCGCCGGAACCAGCCGCACCGTCGGCGGAGGCATCGACTCGCGCAGAGGCGGCGACAGCACCTTTTCTAGTCCGGCGCCTTCGGTGCGCTCCTTGACTACGACGCTGACGACGATCCAATCCATGCCCCCTCACGCCAACGGATCGTCCTCGCACAACAGCAACGCGCAGGCTATTCAGTTCAGTCAGCCCTTTCCGACGACGGCGACGTCTCCTGCGTCGGCCATCCCTGCTCACCTGGCGCCAACGGGCAACCCGACGACTTATATGGCGGCGACGGCCAACAACATGTTGACGGACAACGCGTCCATCTTGACACTGGCCTCGTCCAGCAAGCGGAGGCGGCGCCGCTCTATGGATACCGACGCCTCCGTCCGCGCCCTCGCGCCCTCGTCTCTATGGGGGGGCAGTCGCGAGAGCTTGCCGCTCAGCGTGCTCAGCGCCAACGTCGAATCGGCGGGCATGCCGACAACGCCGGGCCTCCACGGCGGGCCTCGTCTCGGAGCCGAGCGCAACAGCATCTACTCGACGGCCGGCGCTGGACCTGCGCTGGCCAGCGAGCGCAACAGCCTGTACGCCAAGCCGGGCGATGGCGCCAGCGTCAGAAGCGGTCTCCTAGGCCACGGACGGCCCGACAGCGTCAGCGGGAGTGCCGTGGCGGTGACGAGCCCGCTGGCGAGTCCCCGTGGCGTGGCGGACGAGAAGAGAGCCCCGACTACGACGATGACGCCGGTGGCGGCGGCACCGGCAACGGCACCGGCAACAGCAACAGCAGCGGCCGAAGATAAGGGTGTTGGTCGGACGACGAGCGCACAGGATGAGTAGGACAGTGGAGATGAGGACGGGGCTTGACGACTGACGAACCTGGGGATTTTGCTTTGGGACTTGGAATAGCGCTGGAGAGAGGGAGATGGAATCACTGGCGGCAGGAGTGATGGATAGTGTACGAATAGGAGATACCCTTTCCCTACCTACCGCTTGAATTTACCAGCTTGGGCAGATGGGTGTGGGGGATTTTTGTCGTCGGTGTTGCCCTTGAGCCAGCGATGATGCGTTGAGCTCAGGTGGGATTTCGCGTAATTCCGGGTGGTTAGTTTTATAGTCAAGGTCAACATGCGTAGTTTCAAGCCCTTATAGCTCAGTGGTAGAGCGCATCACTCGTACTCCTAAGTTGTATTATAATTACTCCTGAAAAGTATCGATAAATGATGAGGTCCGCTGTTCGATCCAGCGTGAGGGCATAAATTTTTGTTTATATTGCGGATGGAAGCGGGTCGGTGGAGCTGTGACGAGTTGTGAACTTTATTTTTTATTGCGTGGAGTGTTTGATTGATTGATGGATGGGAGGGAGGGGGGGACGGAGGTTGGCGATGTCTTGTTAGACGAATTCCTTTAGACTCTGTTTACAAATCTAGACTGACATCGACCTGCTCTGTGTGTCTTGAGTGCCTGTGTCTATCTATAAGTCTGTCTTATTAATTCTTTACTCCCCTTATCGAGTTGCTTGCTTCTCTTACTTAATTACATCATAGTAAGTAGGATTAGCGCGACGAAAACAACACAAACAGACAAGGAGATAATGGACTCGCTCTAGTAGGAACAACAAGCCTCCGTCGGCATCATGGCCCGAATCCCCGAAACACGGCGTCCACTCCTTACCCGAATGAATATACTCATACATACAAGTTGCCGCCACGATGCTCACGCAAACCCCCACTCGTCTAGCAGGCCTGGCCTCTGGATGGCCTTGCCCTCGTCACCGCTCAGCCAGGCGCGACAAGCCTCGTAATGAGCGTACTGGCTTCCGCTGACGCAGGCGGCCATGATAGCATCAGCGACATCGAGCAGGCTCCGTCCACGGGCGTCGCGAGCGTGGACGCTGGCTCCATGGCGGACGAGGGAGCGGATGGCGAGCTTACGGCCGTGACGGACGGCGACGTGGAGGGCTGTTTCTCCGGCTCGGTTGCGGGCGTTTACGTCGGCGCCGTGGCGGATGAGGAGGTCGATTATGAGGGGGCCCATCTTGTAGTCGTCGTCTTCGGGGAGGTGGGCGGCGAAGGCCATCAGGGGGGTTTCTCCGGCCGAGTCGTAGTGGTTGGGGGGGACGCCGGCTTGGAGGAGGCCGAGGAGGAGTTCGTGGCGGAGTTGGAGACGGGGGCGGCTGGAGTCGAGCTGGTGGGTTGGATGGTGTCTCTTGTGGTTGGTGAGGCGGAGGGCGATGCTGGCGGGGCTGAGGGAGGTGGTGGCGAGGATGTGGAGGGCGTTGCGGCCGTGGATGTCTTGGAAGGATGGGTTGTCTAGGGAGCGGGAGATGATGTGTAGGTTGTGGCTCTGGATGGTTAGGTCGGGCTCCGGGGCGGATGATGATATGACCGGGCCGAGATGGTATATCGGGTCGGAGGCGGTGGGGACGAGTCCGAAGGCGTCGCGGCTGTCGGGGGCCGGGCCGGGGAAGTGAAGGGCTATCCGGCGGATCGTCTCCGGGCCGTGACGGGCGAGACGGAGCATGTGAAAGACGGAGCGGCCGTATACGTCTCGGGCATGGACATCGGCGCCGCATGCCGTAGCTAGGATGAGGAACTCAAGGAAGCGAGAGGCGTCTCGCAGGTGAGTGCTAGCAATGACAAGCAGAAACGTCTGACCGCCGGCGTTGCTCTCCCGCAGCAGACGCTGACAGCAGCCGGAGCGGAGCATGGCAGAGAGCAGGTCGAGACGGCAGCGGGCGGCGATGAAGTGAAGGAGCGTGTTGCCGACGGAGTCGCGGGCGGTGAGATGCTCGAGGCTGGTTGGGCCGGATTCGCTGATGGCGTGGCCGAGGGTGGTGATGCCTTCGGGGACGAGCCAGGGGGAGATGACGTCGTCCATGTGGTCGCGGCAGAGGCAGTGGCGGTTGAGACTGGAGGGGGGGAGGGAGTGGCATGCGCACATGAAGAGGTCGCGGTAGAGGAGGTGGCCTGGGAGAGGGTAGGCGTCACAGAACATGGCGTGTGTTGATATAAGGGGGGGATCATCTGTGTGAGGATCTGAGGATGGGGATGGGGATCGGATCGGGACGGTGAAGCGCTTGAGTAGCCTCTTCACTGCCTGGACGTACGGTCTCGAGTACTGCGGTAGTCTATCGCGGAACGAGCCCGTCGAGCAATCCGTCGAGGTAGAGAGCCAAGTCGTCTGCCGGAGAAAAGGGATGAAGACGGAGCCATCGCCGGAGGGGACCCGAGGGGGGAAGACGGAGGGGGGGCCGGGGCGGGAGTTGTCTGAGCCGGAGGAGATGGGGCTGGAGGGGGAGTCGTTGTTTGTTCGGGTGGGTGAGTTGGAGAGTTCGGCGAGGCGGCGGCACATGTCGGATTCGTCGCGGGGGTGAAGCCATCGTGGTTCTTTGTCGAGGAGGGAGCGGAGTTTTCTGTTGGCGGAGTCGATGCTGGGGGTTTTTCAGTTTGTATATATGTGAGGATGTAGAGAGGGGGAGATGGGGGGAGAGGGGGAGATGAAGAAAGAGAGAGAGAGAAGTAGAAAGAGGGAGAGATGAAAATCATCTCCATACCCAGGACTAGACTCGGGATCTCGCCAGTGAACCACCCTGACGATAGTCTCGAGCGGAAGCGTCGTGTAAACATACAGCCGCGTCATTTTACGCTCCGCTGACCGGGTCCATAACGAGGGCCGGCCGGCGGAGGGAGCCGGAGAAGACGCCATGATCCGGTGCGTGATCGTCGGGGGCGGACTGGGAAGCGGCTTTATAAACGCCGGAGGCGATGGACGAGTGGCGGGCTGCATGATGACGATGATTATGATGCTGTTAGTGATGGTTGGCTTGCTGGGGTCTGGCTTCGGAGCTGGAGTCTTGTTTGGCTGCGCCTCTGCTGCGGGCTTGGCTCTATGATGGATGGGTTGGATGGATGCTTTGATGCTTCGTTGGTTGCTTGGTCCGAGGCTTTGCAGATTGTTTGCTTATTCGGTGGCTGACGATCTGGAAGTGTACGAATACATGTACGTACGAATTGATGCATTAGATTCTTGGTCTTGTCGAGGTCAAGCCAGTAGAATACTGTATACTACCGACATGAACCCTTCACTCAAACGACGCCAACCGAGCAGCAACATCTTCGTCGTCCTTCTCTAACCAGGCAACGTACGGCCGTGACAGAGCATCCTCCTTGACAGCTCGATACACGCGGTTGATGCCCGGCGCCTTATCCTTAGAAAACACGTCTTCCCGTCCCGGAAGATCAACCTCGTGCCGACGACGGATCAGAAGCAGCAGCAGGTACAGACTAATGTCGACGTACGTCGTCCGGCTGCCAAAGTAATGCCCATTGGACCCATTCCGCGCCAGCACCCCTTCGTGGTAGTCGACGAAGCTCTTAGCCAGACGCATGAACCTATCAGCCGCCATTTCGCGACCCGCCTCCGCGCCGTAGATGTAGATAGCCAGTCGGATATGTAGATCCTCCATCTGGTTGCGCAGCTCCATCTCGCGCGCCGAGTCGCGCAGTCCCGAGTCGACGACGAGGCCTGCCCGCCTGGCGAGGTAATACTCTATAGCCACCGAGTCGGAGAGGAGATAGTCGGAGCTGGAGTCGGGGGTTCGCTCGATGAGGACGGGGAGTTGTGAGAGGGGTTGCTGGGTTTGTGCTGAGGGCCAGGAGGGCGTTTCGTCGGTGAAGGGGGCGTGGGTTGCTAGGAGGATGAAGCGGGCTCCTTCGGCGCGCCAGCGGAGGGGGAAGTAGCGGAGGGTTAAGGTAGAGGAGGATAGGGGGGGGTTGTTGGGGGGCATGGTGGAGGATGGTGAGGACGGTGATGGGGTTTAGTGGATGGGGTTGATGGTAATTGGAGTGTTGGCGGTGACTTAAAGCTCGATTCAACGGGGTAAGGAGATCAATTCAAGATAGAGATGGTGGTTATAGCTAGGGATGTTGAGTTATTTCTGCAGACATGTCATTCCTACATCACGGGTTGAATGCATGTACATATCCTACTGTCCATCTCCTCGCCTTAGATGGTAGCAACGTGTATCTGCAAGGGTGTCTTGTGATGGGTGGATGTGGGAGCACAGCGTCAATTGATGTCTCAGGCGGCCATGACTGCATGGCCAGCTCCGTTTAAGGACCGACCTTGGAACATCATATATGTAGTAGCCTGCTCGATAAGTGTTGTCTGCTGCCTAACGAGGCCCAATCGCCGGTGCGAGCTTCAAGATATCTTAGATACCGTCGTACTTGTGTTGCATCCAGCTCAAGTCTCTACCATCGTATCTATAGATGTTTAGAATCGTTCTACGCATACATGTAGGACACATAGAGTCTCAGCTAGGATAGCTACCGCAGATGTGGCTGCGCCTTACCCGCAGGCTGCAGCCACCTCCCAAGTCTCCGTCTCGACAGCTAGCTGTACTTTTGCGTCTCTCGGAGCAAAGCCATCGGATCTTTGTCATTCATTGCATCTTTCACGCTTTAACGACGTCTGAACCCATTGTAGATTTCAACTCTAATTAACTCCCTCGTTTAATATATAGAAAAAGGTAGGTAACCAAATTTCATCCATGTTCCTCAACCAAATGCCAGACAAATGAAACCAACTCTAAAGGCTATCAACAGGAGAAAGAAAAGCAACCATGACAAATGAAACCACCTCCCCAAAAACTATCAACAGTTGAAGGAAGAAGAACACAAAGGTAGGCGACGTTGCCTCAAAGCACAGCCATCAGCCCAACAACACCAACACAAGCAATAGTCTTATACACCCGATTCGAGACCCGTCCCGCCGCCGCCGTAACAACAGGAGAGCTCATGGCAGCCTGCGCCTCCTCCAGAGCAGCAGCCGGCCATCCCGCAGAAGGCCTAGCCTTGAGAGCCAGCGTCGTCGGCTCGGGCTCTTCTTGCCACTCAGTCCTCGGCGCCGCCCCCCTTTCGGCGGAGGGAAGGGGACCGAAGCCGGGACCGGGGATCGGGATCCTCTCTGCGACGACGGGGGGGGAGTCAGGGCCGGGGAACATGGTGTCTGGACGGTGGAGTCGGGGGACGCCGGTGCCGAAGGGGATGCCGATTCGTGGCTCGGGCCTGAAGGGTGCGTCGATGGGGAACTTCAAGTGGCTGGGATGGAAGGGCTCGCTTGGGCTGGGAGGTTCGCGGTCGGAAGGCTGCTTGTAGGGACCGGGCGGAAGGGGGAATTTGGTCGGTTGCTGGCCTGCATACTCAACGGGACAGACGGTGGTCGAGAGAGCAATCGTACGCGTCACCACCATGGTATGAGCCTTGTGAGCAGGACAATCCTCAACCTGCGCAGGGCAGTGCGTCACCGTGTGTACGCTGGTCGTCCAGATGGTCGAAGTCGTCCAGAGGGTATCATCCGGATAGTGAGGTAGCTTCTCGAGCATAGCCGTTGGTTCCGGACCAGCTGGGAGGGGGAAACGGACGGAGGGCGGCGTGGGAAGTGCTGGCTCGGATTCTGAGGGCTCTTCTTCGTCCCAGGGTGATGACGGGTTGGTTTCGCGGGGGAAGGGAGGCTTGGGCTCGCTGGGGAGCGGGAACCATGGCTCACGGGGCTTGCCAGACTCGCCGGGGAATGGGAATCCAGGCTCGCCGTGTCTCTCGTGCTCGCCAGGGGACGGAGATCCGGGCTCACCGTGCTTCTGATGCTGACCGGGGAAGGGGTATTCGTGCTCGCCGTGCCTCTCGTGCTCGCCGTGGAATGGGTTCTGAGGCTCGCCGGGGAGAGGGAAACCGGGCTCACGCTGTCTTTCGGGCTCGTCGTGACTGTGATGCTCACCGGGGAAGGGGTATTCATGCTCGCCTTGCTTCTCGTGCTCGCCGGGGAATGGGTTCTCATGCTCGCCGGGGAAAGGGAAGCCGGGCTTATGCGGTCTTCCAGGCTCGCCGGGCCTCTCGTGCTCTCCGAGGAATGGATGACCGGGTTCACCGGGCCTCTCATGCTCGCCGTGCTTTTCATCCTCTCCGGAGAATGGGTATCCGGGCTCACCGAGTTTTCCAGGCTCACCATGTCTCTCATGCTCGCCGGGGAACGGGTATCCGGGCTCACCGGACCTCTCATGCTCGCCGTGCTTCTCATGCTCTCCGGAGAATGGGTATCCGGGCTCACCCAGTCTTCCAGGCTCACCATGCCTCTCATGCTCGCCATGTCCCTCATGCTCGCCATGCCTCTCATGCTCGCCGGAGAAAGGATAACCGGGCTCGCCCGGCCTTTCAGACTCTTCCGGCCCCTCAGGCTCGCCGTGTCTCTCGTGCTCGCCGGGAGCCGGGTATTCTGGCCTGGGTGACGGTCTGCCGGGGAAAGGATATCCGGGCTCGCTGGTTGACGGACGGGAATGGAACGGAGATCTGAAACCACCCGGCCCCTCATTCTCGCCGGGATACGGACGTCCGGTCTCGCTCGGCCATCGAGGCTCGCCATGAAACGGACGTCCGGTCTCGCCCAGCCAATGACTCTCACCGGAGAAAGGGTAACCGGGCCTTGCTGATGGCCTACCGTGGAAGGGATATCTGGGCTCGCTAGCTGACGGGCGGTAGGGGAACGGAGGTCTGGCCTCATCCGGTCTCTCATGCTTGCTGTGGAACGGACGTCCAGTCTCACCCGGCCAATAAGGCTCGATAGGGAACGGAGGCCGAGGCTCACTCGGTCTCTGGTGCTCGCTAGGGTACGGACGTCCGGTCTCGCCCGGCCATCGAGGCTCGCCGGGAAAAGGGGATGCGGGCCTGGCTGACGGCCTGCCGTAGGGAAGATATCCGGGCTCGCTAGATGACGGGCGGTAGGGGAACGGAGGAATGGCCTCACCGTGCCTCTCATGCTTGCCGTGGAACGGACGTCCGGTTGCACCAGGCCAATATGGCCGAGGCTCATCGAGTCTCTCAGGTTCGCCGGGAAACGGACGCCTAGGCTCGCTCGGCCTCTCGGACTCGTCGGGGAACGGAAACCCGGGCTCATCCTGCCTTTCAGGCTGACCCGGTCGTCGATGCTCTCCGGGGAACGAACGCCCGGGCTCGCCCAATCTTCCAGGCTCTCCGGGGAACGGAAAGTCGGGCTCATCCAGATCTTCAGGCCCATCCAGTTCTTCAGGCCCATCCATTTCTTCAGGCTCTTCTAATTCTTCAGGCTCACCCGGTCGTTGATGCTGTCCGGGGAACAGACGTCCAGGCTCATCCATTATATCAGGCTCGCCGGGGAACGGAGACTCGTACTCGCCCGGCCTTCCAGGCTCACCCGGCCGTCTATGTTCTCCGGGGAACAGACGTCCTGGCTCACCCTGTCTCACAGGCGCGCTGGGGAAAGGATATCCGGGCTCACGGGGCTTTTCAGACTCGCCAGGGAACGGAGACCAGGGCTCCTTGGGCAATGGCCTGCCGGGAGACGGGTATCCAGACCGATTAAAGGATGGCGGAGGAGAGTAGCTGAATGGCGGCCGTTCAGGCTGGCGAGGGGACGGTTGCTCAGGGCGTCTGGCGAAGGGTATCACACCAGGAGAGCTGCCTCGAGTCTCTTTAGGCGGTCTGGCGGCTGACATAGCAGCCTGGGTAGGGGTCGAGTCGGGCTGAAGAGACGTCGGGTTTGTGCCCGAAGGAAACAGAGATATCGACGGGACACCGGGGTCATCCGATGGCGAGTCAGGTCCGTTTGGAATATCTGAACGATCGGCAGACGATGAGCCTGTCGGTAAACGGACGCTATTCCATGGCTTGTCAAGCCCCAGTGACGATGCAAGCGACAGTAACGATGAGTTCCCGTCCGGATGACGAAGCGAGATGAGAGGATAGTCCAACAAGCTGGGGACAGACGAGTCGGGCTGCGACGACGCAGTTGCAGAAAGGTCGGATGTTGACTTTTCAGGCTCCGAGGCCGATGGGGTTGCGTCGTCCGGGTTGTTAGCAGAAGAGGACGATGCCGACGGAGTCGCAGATACACTAGGAAACGAGACGCCCATCGAGACAGACGGCCGGTCGTTGGATCCGAATGCATTCTTCGGCGCGCTTGACGGCCCAGAAGCCGGGGCGGTGAAGCCGGACGTGGACGCGGAAGAACCTTGGTTGGGAACTTGGAATCCCGGAGGACGGGGGAATCGGATCCCGGACGGAGGCGCAAGGGCGTCGAATGAGGCCGGGGTAACAGAGCTCGCTTGAGAATCGGGGCTTCGAAACGGACGTAGCCAGTCTGGCAGCAAATTGGATAGCCCTGGAAGGAGTTGAGTTGTGTCGGGGAGCCCGAATGACTGGCTGGTGAAGGAGGAGCGAGAGCCAGGCGCGGAGCCAGAACCATCACCCTCGCCGGAGTCCTCGCCAATGCCGAAGCTCTTGCCGGAGCCCCTGCCGGAGCCCCTGCCGGAGCCCTCGCGGATGCCGAAGCCCTCTCCGAAGTCGGCGTCCATGTCTGAGACCCTGCCGGAGCCCTGGCCAATGCCCCTGCCGGAGTCCCTGCCGGAGTCCCTGCCGGAGCCCTCGCCGGAGCCCTCGCCGGAGCCCTCGCCAAAGCCAAAGCCCTCGCCAAAGCCCCTACCGGAACCCCTGCCCGAGCCGTGGCCGATGCCGAAGCCCTCGCCAAAGTCAGCGTCCATGTTCGAGCCCCTGCCGGAGCCGTGGCCGATGCCAAAGCCCCTGCCGGTTCCCCTGCGGGAACCCTCGCCAATGCCAAGGCCAAAGTCGTCGTCTAAGTCGTCGTCGGAGCCACGGCCACTGCGGGACATGGTATGAGAGGTGAAGCCGGAGCCATGCCTAGAGCCATGGCCAACCCTAGAGGCGGCATTGGGGATACTGCCAGAGGCAGCGACTCTGACCATGCTGTGTTTAGCAGCGGGAACACGGCCACTGCCGGAGCCACGGCCGAAGCCAATGTCAAAGTCCGGGTCCGAGTCAGAGTCGAAGCCAAACTCAGGGGCAGAGCCAGATGCATGAAGTCCAACGCCGGCGCCAATTCTATGATGCATAGCGCCGTGGCCAGACCCATGAACCCCAAGGCCAGGGGTAGAATCATCCAGCCCAATGTCGAGGTCAGTATCATCAAGGTTGGGGGTAGGGACAGAGCCGTGAAGCCCAAGACCGGGAGCAGACCCCTGAAGTTTGACGCCGGCACCTGGCGCATGGCGCGCTGAGCCGTGGCCAGAGCCATGAATACCGAGACCAGATCCATCAAGGTCAAAGTCAGGGTCGGAGTCAACGTCGTAGCCAGGCCTATAAAGCCTAGGTCGGGGGACAGGTCCGTGAACTCCAACGCCGGCTCTGGAACGTTGACGCGCTGAGCCGTAGCCAGGCCCATGAATCCCGAGACCGGGGCCAGATCCATCAAGGTCAAGGTCAAAGTCAGGGTCGGAGCCAGACCCATGAAGTCCAAGTCGGGGGACAGGTCCGTGAGCTCCAACGCCGGCTCCGGATCGTTGACGTGCTGAGCCGTAGCCAGACCCATGAATCCCGAGCCTGCGACTATTGCCATCAAGCCCAAGGTCAAAGTCAGGGTCGAAGTCGGAGTCGGAGCCAACCCTGTGAGAACCAAAGCCGATGCCTGGTGTGTTGTCCTGATCAGAACCAGAGCCATGAAGCCGAAGACCGGCGCCAGAGCCAACTCCAGCGCCAGACCCCTGAAGCCCAACCCGGCGTCCAGACCCATGAACCCCAACACGGCGGCTAGACCCATCAAACCCAAGATCAAGGTCAGGTTCAGAGTCGAAATCAGGGTCAGACCTGTGAAGCCCAAAGTCGAGGTCAGATCCAAAGTCAGCGTCAGGGCTGGAGCCACGAAGCCCGGAGCCGGTGCCAGGCCCAAAGTCAAGGTCAGAGCCAGAGCCATCAAGGCCAAAACCAGCGCCAGAGCCTTGAAGCCCCTTGCCCCGGCCGGACCTGTGAAGCCCAAGGTCAAGGCCAGCCCCGTCAAGCCCAAGGTCAAGGCCAGACCTGTGACGCCCAACGCCGCGGCCAGAGCGAGAGATCGCGTCAGGTCCTCCGAAGGGAGGTCCATCCGCAGTCGGGAAGCCCGAGTCTTGCCAGCGGTCGTCGGAAAGGCCAATGTCGCTGAAGGGAAAGCCGTCGTCGTCCCCATAGCCGCCGAAGTCGACATCGCCCCTGAGTCCGCCGGAGCCGTCGCCCCTGAAGCCGCC